>CAOLHI010004692.1:0-102431 GCA_948474755.1 Ctenosaura bakeri
TCTCTTCACTCGTTCAACGTGCACCGTGCCTTCGCCTTTTATCTTCAGTGGACCTCCACCTTCCATCAGACACCCCATCTTTTTGTGTGCTACAGTGGGCATTGGAAAGGTCATAAAGTCTCCTCTCAATGTTTTTCCAAATGGGTTGCCCAGACAATTCACCTTGCCTATGAATTTGCCAGGCAACCTGTCCCGGCTTTGCTTTGGGCCCATTCCACCAGGACGATGATCTCTTCAGCAGCCCTTCTCAGAGGAGTTGACCTACAGGAGCTTTGTCGTGTGGCTACATGGTCGCGGCCTTCGACCTTCATCTGCCACTACCGCCTTGACTGTAGGGCCCAGTGTGACGCCCACTTTGGCCATGCAGTGCTGTCTTCTATCCTCTAGGACCTTACCCGCCGTCCAGTGGTAAGCTACTCAGTCTCCCATTGTGTGAGGCTCAGAGACCATGAAGAAGAAGAACAGGTTGCTTACCTGTAACTGTGGTTCTTTGAGTAGTCATCTGTGCCCTCACACACACCTGCCCAGCCTCCCCCTTTCAGGTCTTGCTTCAGCTAACTTCGAAACTGAGGAGAGACCGTTAGCTTGGCAGGACTGAGCATGCTCAGTACCAGATGTGGGAGGGATTCCCACCAAGCTGCTCAGCTCTGGAACTTTCTGAAAAGCTACTACGCATGTGCAAAGATTCCCATTGTGTGAGGGCACAGATGACCACTCGAAGAACCACAGTTACAGGTAAGCAACCTGTTCATTCCTGTGTTTCTTTCAGCCTGAGTTGGGGTCAGTGTATCAATCCAAGGGCCTTGTATACGCTGGGGTAGCAGACAAAGAAGGCAATAAGCATGTGAAAGGCAGAGTGCAAGGCTAATGAATCTTAAGGGCAAGGCTGGAATTGGATTGTTCCCCTGGGCAAAGTTCCATGTCTCACCTAGCAGAATATCTAGCCAAGTAGATATGCCAGGTAGAACTGACAGGTTTCTGTAGGGGAGAAAAACCACAGTGAGCTTTTTTTGTCAGCTGACAAAAAACAATTCAGTTCTGGCAAGGTTTACCTTGCTGGAGTCAAGCTACTCCTCAGCATGGCTATTGTGATGTATTGCAGGATGCTTTGAATATTAATTTGTGTTTACAATGTTTTTTCTTTGTAATATGATGTTGTTGCTATGGTTATGATGATTGTCTTGTTAACCGTTTGAAAGCATCACTGCTAAAAAGGCATAAAAGCACAGGAAATAATGAAGAAACATAAGCATTTAAAATAGTAGAAGTCCAGTTTGGGGAATCCAAACTGCTCCTAATAGTTTTCACATGTTTTTTCAGCCTTATCTATTCCTTTATACACATAACGTACATTGGAAAAACACTTTTTAAGCAATGTGGACCATGTTGATTTTGAGCAGATTCCCTTTTCTTCCTGCATTCCAGGTTTACTTGGCTGAAATAACAGCTGACAACCAGACTTGTTGCAAGAGAAACGTCCATGGACGGAAGCTTAAGGAAATTAATAAGGTAACTGTATAAAGATGCAAAGCCATAGAAATCTCTGCAATTATTTTTCTGAGGGCTAACAGCATCCTGGGGGAAAAACTAAATCTGGCTCTTATGAATGGATTTGGGAATGGTCATAATGTTTGCAATATTCATTTTAACAGTCAAATTATCTTGTAAGCTTGCTTCTTCTGCATAGCCCTTTATTATCCAACCCAGTTGGATAATCTTCTACAGGGTGGTAATTGTGTTAATAGCAGTTTGTAACAGACAAAGACTTAGAAATTTTAGGTTAGAACGCTCCTGCACACACACACTCATGAACAGACATCGGAAATATAATCTGTATTCAGGAAAAGGTTGAATTTCTGAACAAAGACAATCTGAAAAAAAGTTGTATGTGGTAGAAACGTCTTTAGGTCCCGTTTTCCATTTTCAGATGGCTGATCATTGGGAGACAGCACCTCGTCATATGATACGTTTAGATATTCGCTCTTTGCTACAGGATGCTGCTATTGAAGAGGTAGGATTTGCAAGAATTTTAATTTATGCATATAAATACATGTGGCTGAAAAAAAGAAATGTGAATTGTGCCTAGTAAAGTAGAACCCAACACTGATGTACAGTTTGAATGCAGATTGAACAAGACATTATTTAGTGAAGTCATAAACTGGAGACTGTTAAAATTTGAAAGAATTATTAACTTTTAAATCACTCACATGGTTCTGATGAAAGAATTCGTAACAAACCATTGTATAGTGGACCTTCCAGATCTGCGAGCTCTGGATCAGCAATTTCCACCAACTATGGATTGTAGCATCCTATATATAAAATGGTGGCAATGTGAATGCAGACCTGCTGAAGCATCTATATGCACATCACCACAATTTAATAATATAGAACACTGTCATCTGCATTTTTTGGCATCTGTGGGAGATGCTTATTTGGAGGGCCCATTCTAGTTTGACTAAGGTAAGAATAGAAAAAAACAGTAAAAGATCTTTAAGAAATCATGAAGATCCTTGCTTTCTGAAGAGTACTACATTTATAGGTTTCATTTTGTTACAGTATGGGACAGTACTCTTAGATCTTAAATAGATTTACACAGATACACACTATGTAGATGAGAGCAGTAGGCCCTCCATATTCACAAGGGTTAGCGGCATGAAACCCTTGCGAATGTCAAAAAAAATCACAAATAACTCTACCGGAGAATCAGACTTTCCTGTCTGCACCCGCCTGCCAGCCACTGCTAGTACACCTCCTCAGGCAATGGGTGGGGGAGTGCAGGGAAGAGAAGATCTTCCTCCCTATGCCCACCTGCTGGCTGCTGCTGGTGCGCCCGCTTGGGTGATGGGCGGGGATAGTGCACGGAAGGGATGATCTCCCTCCCTGCACCCTCCTGCTGGCGCGCCTTGTGAAGGCGGGAGAATGCAGGGAAGGGACGGTCTTCCTCCCTGCACCCTCCTGCTGGCTGCTGCCTGTGCACCTGTGCAGGCGACAGGTGGGAGAGTACAGGAAAGCAAAGATTTTCTTCCCTGTATCTTCTTGTCAGCCACTGCTAGCACACCCACGCAGGCGGTGGGTGGGAGAGTGCAGGGAAGTGAAGATATTTCCTCCTCCCAGAACTTAGGCAAAAGGCCAGGGAATGGGAGGGAGAGAACTGCAGGGGGAGGCAAGTGGGCAGCTCATTAATAATCAAAATTCACGAAAGTGAAACCTACGAATGGGGAGAGGACTGTATATACGTATTTTTGCATTTAGCACACAAGTAGTGTTTCTGAAGACATTCAAGTGTTTGCGTATTTTAAATGTGTTTACCTCTGTAATGGGGCATAGGAATGGGCATTCTTTATAGTGTGTTTTAATTTCAGACTGTTTTAAACCAAAAATGTCAATAGCATTGTATCTCTTGGTATTAGTCAATGTATATGGAAAAGAAAACCAAGCTGCAAAATTCTCCTCTCCTTTTGAGTTTAGAAGTAAAAGAAGGCCTAAAATGCAAAACAACTCTGTAGAAAAATATTGTCTCTATAATGTATCACTTTCTTTGAGTGAATCCCAGAAAATTTGTGTTTATTGTTTGAATGAATTGCTGCTGCTGCAGTGTCTTTCACAAGTAGGTGCTATATGTATATTTTGTATGCTTGAATATAATCCTTTGTCTTCTCTTAGATATATTTTGTATTTTGTGTTCTCTTAGGTGGAAATGGAAGATTTTGATGCCAACATTGAAGATCAGAAAGAAGAAAACAAAAAAGATGCTGAAGAAGAAGAGAGTGAACTGGTAGGGAAATACCTCACCCTGTCCCAACAACAAATGTATTTTACTACTGTGACTAACAAGGATGCTGTCTGTACTAAAATACAACCACTTCCCCCACAAGCACCCCTTTGCCCTGCCTGTTCCTGCTGTTTTACCTAGTGTAAGAGCATGAGATACATAGATTACTGTTTAAGAAATGTCTTTGCAATTTTTGAGAAGTTTTCAGTACTGCACTTATTTTTAGCTGAATCTGGTTACAGATTCATGTAATCCTGTTTTCTAGTAGTAGGATTACAATCTAGACAGGGTTAGCAATATGTCTTGAGAATGCTAAAAGTTGTAGTTCAATCCCTTGGAAGAGGTCAGTTTGAAATGTTTTCAGGTGGGATAAAGAGATTTTGTTTGAAATATCAAATGAAATATCTTTGAAATATCAAATTCTTTGAAATAGCAAATGCAGGAAGGGGCTGTTATATTGCTCATTTCATTTTGCAGATGTCATAAGAACTCTCTTAATCATTTTTTCTAACCTTTATGAAAAAATTTTGTATCATAGTCCTGTGCATTTTTACTCAGAAGTAAGCACTACGTTGTTCAGTATAGTTTATTCATAGAAATGTGCACATAGGATTACAGTCTTTGAAGACTTGTGATTTCATTTTCATTTAGCTGATAAAAGAGTCAGTAAAAGGCTAGTTCATTCTCCAGCTCAGTAAAGCAAGTTTAAAAACTTGATGCTCCTAGATTCAGTCCTGCCTTCTCATTGAAAGATATGACTGCCTTGGAACTCAGCACCAAGCAAAACCAACTTCACTGTAATCAGAAATGTTCTAGCAGGGACAGTAATCTTTTAATGTTTCACAACTCTTCTCCTGAATGGGTGAATGAATGAGAGCATACCCTAAGTAGAGTTGGTTTCATGAGCCAGTGTGGTATAGTGGTTTGAGCGTTGGATTATGACCCTGGAGACCTGGTTCGATTCCTCGCTTGGCCATGGAAACTCACTGGGTGACCTTGGCCATGTCACATCTGCAGAAAACCCAGAGATTGATTAGCCTTAGGGTTGCCATATGTTGGAAACGACTTGAAGGCACACAACAACAACAACAGCAACATCAACAACAACAGGTTTGATGTGCAGTCCTCCTGCTCCTCATGGGGTGACTATACTGGTCTTTGCGTCCTCATACTTTATTTGATACGTTGATGGAGAAGAGCAGAGCAGTTCCAGCTATACTCTCTCTGGCTTTCTGTCTGGCAAGACTGCTTTGAAAGAGGTGGATATTTTAGGGAAAAGAAAATTCTTTTCTGCTCTGTGGAAAAAAATGCGATACGTCATAGGCTTATCAGGGCATGGTCCCAGGGCCTAGGAGCCAGTGATCTCCAATTTGCGATCAACTAGAACCAAATGGTTAAAGCCTTTACAAAAACGTCTCACTCTTTTCAGATACTTCCAAGATGGCGTATGGGAACTGGTCCATCTAGGATTATCTGCAGTCTATGTAAAAGCAGTAAAGTTTGCCTTAAGTAAAATTGCTGGTGTTCTTCCCAGCAGAATTCATTTTATCTGATTCCTCTTGAAGATAGGAATGAAATGATTGGAGCAAGGGGAAAAAATCCACACTAGGCTGGTCACAGATGCAAAACTTACATACTACTGGGCAAAATTTTCAGCCTGTGCTATAAGTAGTCGATGCAATAATCTTCAGAAACAGAAAAAATATTGGAACATAGAGTTCATACAGATCCAGGTGGAGTGGAGGAGAAAGCAAGCAGGCATTTCTTTTCCTTATGCCAAATGTGTGGACTACCTGTCTTTTATCCTCAAGGAGTTTAGAAGACTCAAACCTTCATGGTCAAAAAATTGCCAGCTTCACAAGCTGATGGGCCCTTCTGTCCAATCAAGACAAGAACAAAATCAAGAAGAAAGCAGTACAAACCTTTTTCCAGTGGGAGATGGGTTGTGGCTACAGCTCTTCTACCATTATGGAAGTCTGCAGTCACCAGTGAATCTGTCTTTCAAGACAGCACAACTGGCTTGTGTTGTGGAGCTTGTCACTATGAAATGACATTTGTTCTGTCTCTGTGCAAGATCAAGCAAAAACCACTTGAAAGGTTTGTGTGTTATCGCTTGTTTCTTGCACATAAGATCTATCAAGGAAGCTCCAACATTCAAAGGCCTAATTCCCATGTGCACACACACATACCAGAAAACATCTGGACATCAAATTCTTGAAGCAGTAGTCAAAAAAGATTCTGTACTGCATAGTGGATGAAGGCACACTGACTGGCATTGATTAGAGTGGCTGTACCTGAGTGTTGCCAGATTATCTATTCTTCCTGACATTCACATGTAGTTCAAGATCAAGGGGAACTGTAGTGTATCAACAATAACTGATATACCACAGCGTGGTGGTGAAGTGGCCTCTTCAGCATCTCTTAAGCATTTCTAGGTTATAGTGTAATAATGTGCGGAGTCAGAATTGAGGTTATCATGGCTATTTATTTTGGCTACAGAGGAAATATTTCTGTGATCTAATGTCTGATCAGGAAATAAGTTACTCTGCCTAGCCTAAATGGAACTCTTTACTCAAGAGAAAAGAAAGTTCAAATGGATGCTGCCAAGCACATGGCAGTGAAGTAGTCTCTTTGGATAGCCTTATGAATTCCTGCCCTTTCAGTCTTTCAGCTTCAAGAGCTGGATGCAATTTAGTATGCAATCTCAGAAGATTGAAGACTCATAACATTACCTTTCCATTTAAATGTAATCAAGGTGCTTCACAGTGTACATACACACATACATGCGTACATATATATTTACAGTTCCTAATTCCTCTGAAGTACATTAGTGCAAAGGCCTTTTTAGAAGCTTGCTAGCATGCTTCTAGCTGGTAAGTCATCATTCTTGTTTTTCATATGTTCTTCTTTGGAAATGATATAATGTTTTCAGTGCTTTATTTGAATACATTTTATTTTAGTATTTTTAGAGGCCACAAACAAAACTCTTTGTCACCATTTTAAACAACTGTAATGTGAAGCAGGTGTGTGCACAGCAAATACACAATTATTACATTTGTAGATTATGTATTTGTGATGTTGCTGTTTTTCAAGGTACATTGTGAATTGTATGAGGACACATGCGTTCTATGGGGAATTAGGAACTGCATGCACAGTGAAGCACTTTACATATTCTAGGATCTACTGATTTTGTTTGTAGTGTTTAACATAATTATGCAGCAGCATACTACTGTTAGTTCCTGTTTATTCTCATTATCAAGGCTTTATACCAAAATGTGTTATTGGATAAGCCTTCCATTGATGAGGGGACATTGAAGATATATGTGAATGGTGAATATGCTGCAGGAAAAGGACTGTCATTGTTTTAATGTGCCTAGAACAGTCTGCATTTTTCTTTGAAGATGTAGGAGATCACATCCTTCAAATACGTTCATCTCATATAACCACTGGGGTTTCTTATTTATAAGTATGTAGATCCACTGTCATCAGGTAGATTGGGAAAACAAGGTCTTGAAGTGGTTGCCTCCCTCAGAAGAGTGCTGTATTCTATACCATTTCACACTAATAGCCCCTTGGATGTCTGGCAGAAGAAACAGATGGGCTGGAAGAGAGGAGCTGTTAAAAATCCTAACAAAGTAGCATGCACTGTTAAAATAAGATGTTGGTTTACTGGGAACCGTTCACACATATGATATAGTATCCCTCAGAGTTGTATGCTGACCCATTGAAGAACAGAGTGAGAACAAGCCTGGAAATGAAACATTCTGAAACATTTTGAAAGTATCCCATGGACAGACGTGAATGACTGAAACCTCAGTATCTATACTTATGACTGATAGTTGGACTACTAGACCGTGGATCTTGCTTCAGCAATGCCCATTAAACCAATCATATTGAAAGGAAAGATTTTGTAGCATGTCTCCTAATCTGAGTAGGTTTTAATTAGAATGTTGTGGAACATAAGGGACCTATTATGAAATCCAATTCCTGGTATCACCTCTATATCTTCTTAGTTTCGGAATGTTGGTTCTGCCACTGAAGCCAGTTTGGCAATTCATCGATAACTTGTTCTAAGATATAAGTGCTGTGCTTTCCTGTATCTCTGAAAAATGCTTTAGAAGATGGCTTTCTTTTCTGCCACAAGAGATACTAAAGGTACTGCAAAGAGATAATGAAGCAGCAACACATGGCTTGGTTGAAGAATCTTGCAAGTAGTCTCTAACTAAAAGGATATGATTTCATTCCTGGGTAGATGGTCCATTCCTGAACTGCAGCTTTTGTTGCTATACGTCCTTTTGTTGACTTCTCTCTACTGCTGGAACTCTGAAGGGAAACTGGCCTTGCTTTGGAGGTTCTTTTCTGTTCAGCAAGTAGGAGACTGGTCAGTCAAGCTCAACCCTTGCAGCTGCCAGTGCTACCCAGTGCTATTTCTTTGTTCTTATCAATGCTTCATCTTTGTTCTGATTTTCATTTTGTTTCACTTTCATTCTGTTTTTACTCATTTTCATTTCAACTTTTTTTTCCAGAAGTTTCATCATATCTTCTTACAAACTGAAACTTCTCCAGTGCTCTGGAGTTACTCCCCTAAACTGGAGAGGAATTTCCTTCTGGTACAGTAGTCAAGCCATGCTTTCTGAAATGACAGCTGCTGATTACTGCCTAATCTGCTGAACAGGCATTCTTGCACAATATAGAACTTGTTTCCCTGTCTTAGCAGATAGGTTTCTTCTCTAAAGTGAAGGTTATATTAGAAGAACATAAGAAGACCCCTGCTGGATCACAGCGAAGCCTTGTCTGGTCCAGTATCCTGTTTCCCACACTAGTGGAACAGATTCCGTTAAAAGCTCAAAAGCAAGACTTGAAGGTAATAGACCTCTCCTACTGTGGCTCCTTTTGTGTTCAGATGCGCACGTTCTCTGATCATGAAGGAAATACATATCCATTGTGACAGGTAGCCAGTCATAGCCTTTTAAATCTGTTTAAATCGGTGGCAGTCACCATTCAGCTAAATGAAATTTAGAAAATTAAAAAATAACATGTTTTAATTTAAAAAAAATAGTATGACCCTTATTTACTAGTTGGAATTCAATTTTCATTTCTTATGCATTTTACATTTCAAGTTCTAGCTTAATTGCTGCACATTGTAATTATGTACCTTCCTTCTTCAGTAGATGCAGCAGATTTTGTTCCTTGTAAGTTAAAAGCTGGTTCTTTTTACAAGAGAAATGTTCATGAAGAAGTTTCAAAAACAAAATGTTCACAGAAGAAGCTCAATGTTGTTTAGAAAAAGTTACAAAAGAAGGGTGTGTATATAGGGACTTTCATTGCTTGTACAATGAACGCGCGCTGCTAACAACTACCAACTGACTGACTTTTACAACTAACTTTTATTTCTGAAAGTTGTATGAGCATGAGAGACGTGGGCTAAACTCATCAACTGCAATATGCAATATGCACAATTATGTACAATTCTATGTGCTGCAGCTGTTTTTTAGTTTGATCTTAAAGAGTAGTCTGAGGTACAGGAGATAGAAGAACAGATTCCTATATATGAAAGGTAACTCAAGTATAAATGCATGGAACAACAGGCAACCAAGTTATATGTCACAGCTGGAGAATATTTCAATAGAGGGAGGCTGAATATAATTCTCCAGTTGATATTTGTTTTTGTAATAGCAGTTTATTCTTTGTGGTCTCTGTACTCATGTGTGGATTATCCTACATCTGGCATGAGAATTTCGGAACTTTCTAGAGCTGAGCAATGTCTTTTGCTGGGAACCTCCTCCTATCCCTACCCTAGGGTATATGCCCTCACTCAACTCTGTTTTGTCCAGTGTTTCACTTGGAACTTATATTTCTAGAGTGTTTCGAATACCCACTTAAGTTTTCTCACTTCATTTTCCTCGTTCTCTTTCTTTTGTCCTTCTCCTATTTTCCCTTTGCATTTTACGGGAAGTTTATTGGGATTTAGACCTATGATCTAAAAGAAGAAATACACTGACTACATGGTGTGTATGTGAATCCTATCAACATACAACCATTCTTGCTGCCTGTTGTACCTCAGGAAATCCCATATCATTAACACCGAGGTAGCAGCTACATCTGGTTGTATAGTCCAGAGGCCATCATTTTGTTTTGTTCTGTTCTGTTTTCTTTATTATTTAACTTATTTATTCAGCAATCCTAGTGGGTAAAATACTGTAAAACATTGGTGTTTCATAAAACTACTCGAGCTTAGAAAAGCTGAAGGTCAGCTGCATCATGAGCAGGAGTAGCAGCAGGCTTCCTTCCTCTACCCCTGCTTTCTCTTTTGTCCCAACAAGATGCAGGCTGCCTGCTCTGACACCTCCTGCGGCTGCAATTGTCTTGGATGCTTCATCTACATTTTCAGTGGTCAGCCTTGGAAGAAGAACCAGGGCAGCTTGAGCTGCCTGCAAGGTGCAGGAGAAGGAGGCGGTGGCAGCAGCAGCAGCAGTAGTAACTGAGCAAGATTTGGTAGTAGCCAGAGGGAGAACTGGACTCCTCTGCTTGCATAAGGAAGTATTGAATGCCTCCTAATATGACGTTCCAAAATGTCCTTTTGGTAGTCGAACAGCGATTATGCAAGAATAATGCCCAAATGAGATCCTAATCACTGAAATTACAGTGACAGTGATTTGGCTCCTGAAGGTACCACTGCACAAGCAGAAGTCACTTTCTCACACACAGTGAGAAGAATTTCCTGTTTTCAACAATTCTCCTCAATGCAGCCTCACCATGACACATCCTGTACTTTTATAGAAGGTTCCCCAGCCTTTAGGAACTGCTTTTCAGGAATTCGGAAGAACGCGTGCCTCCTTTTACGAGTAGAACTTATGATAAAAACCTTTGAAAATTAAGAGCTATATCGAAGCCACTGACAAGTAATTTGGAAACGCTGAAGGAATGAAAAAGGCATTTGGGTGGAGCTATTTGGAAATAAAGTATTAAAAATTCCTCATTTGATGTTTTTCCTCTCCTTATTGCAGCCTCCAGGATCTGCTTTTTATTTTTATGTTTGTGAGTTGGCCTTAGAAGCTTCCTGTAAATGAATACATTCTCAAGGAAAAGAATATAAATGCTAACATACTTTCCAAAACTATTAATTTTATTTGTAGGTGCAAAATTCCTAAGTGAGTATAAAATATAAGTTATTCATTTTAGATTTTTTTTGGCTTTATCATATAGATTAAGACAGATGAAAACATGAACAATAAAATATCAAAGCACACAAAAAAAATTTAAAACTTTTCTTAAACAAATTCAGCATAGAGAACATGCTGATATCAGATTTGCCAAAGGGGCAATAATCCATAGATGAAAAGACTAAGAAGAAAAAGAATCAGCTGTAACCCCAAATCAGAGCTGGATTTTTGACCAATATCTATATACCTACCGCATCAGGCCAGATCTGCCTGGTCAGATTTCTGGCTCTCCTTCAAAAAAGGCTCTTCTACCAGGCAACTGCCAGACTTCAAGACCCCAGGGGAAGCAAAGATGCCTGGCTATGTCAGGTTTTAACAGTAGGAAACAGCAAGTTGAATTGAAGTGGGTAACTAACTGCTAGCCAGTACAGATTCTTATGTACACACATGTTTAGTACATTACTATACTGCTTTCAAAGCAGCAGCAATGGCTATATTTGTAGTATCTTTTTTACAAAGCTGAAATTGTGTTATCAGATGTTCAAGGGGAGAAGCAGCAACTTAGCACCATTTTCTGGCCACAGGTGATTGGTGGAATTTCATAGTTTTGTTAAACAAGGTTACTTGTAAATTTCCGGCTGGTTTGTATATCTTGTGTTTTCAGAGTCAAACTTGGCTGAGTGTACGTGTAAAACTTGGCTTTGTTAATTATAGCTTGGAACATATGAGACTAAGTTAAACTGGAACACATGAGACTGGTTTAAACGTATACATTCACTGATACATATTCTTCATGCGTGTTCTTTCTTGATTCTTTTAATACAAGAAGTTTGAACATGAATTACAGATACCCAGACTATTGAAGAAGATGTGCTGTTTCATAATAATTATCTGAATACGTATTTGTGGAATATATACATTTACTGAAGACAAATGAATAAGACTGGTACTCCTACCCTGAGGCTTCTAAAGCCCCTTTTCTATTACAACCTGTGCCCATTCTGGAAAGTTGGGCGTTGTGATGCAGCTCATGGGAGTTCTAGTTCAACCTGGTGTGTGTGCAAAACCATGCACATTTGTCTCTGAATCCTGGCAAATTTACTAAATGTCTCTTTTCTGAAACTACTTCAAGATATATGGGATCCCTATTTCTACCATTATTGCTATAAACAAATTGAAGAGCTCTGTAGTATTGAAACTTCAGTATTACTGAGCATCATCCTGTTGTACTTGGTACAAAGTAGCTGTGACAATTTGCAGTACTTTACAGTTTCAAATCTTGTCTCTCAGTTAACAGTTCAGATTGAGTTTGTCCTAAGGAAATGTTTGCAGTGTAATGCTGTTGCAAGTTAAAATGTGTGTTATGTCTTCTATATCTTTCTCTAATCCTTCGAGCTTCTCTCTGTATATGATTTAGGGTTACATTCCGAAAAGCAAATGGGAGATGGATACCTCTGAAGCAAAACTAGGTGGGTATTTCACTTTCTTTTTAATCTCTTGAAACTGTTTGCACAGCTATACTTCTCTGGTGGATTGCCTAGGCAAAACAAAAAGAATAAAATTTAGCTTTTCTGAAGATACGCTACCCAGTGATATCTGTAGTCTGCAACTTGTCTTGTGCGGTGGCAGAGCACCAATAATCAAATCCTTGAACTTGAAAGGTTTTGCCTGTCTTGTTTGATGCTTTATCTTTACATTAATTGTGACTGTAACAGCAAGTATTTATAGTATCTTCAGTGTAGTGAGCGTTGGACTACAGCTCTAGAGTTATAAGGTTCAAATCCCCATGCATGCTGTGGAAATCCACCGGATGACCTTGAGTAAGTCACTCTCTCTCAGCCTCAGAGGAGGGCAAAAGCAAACCCCCTCTGAACAAATCTTGCCAAGAAAATCTTGTGGTAGGTTCACCATAGGGTTGTCAAGTCAGAAATGACTTGAAGGCACATATCAACAAGGAACAACAACAAAAATAAATTATTAGTACATGCATCCCAACATCATCCTTGGAAGCTTTGTTGTGTAAAATACTAAGAAAATATTCCATTCCCTGGAAGTATTTGCATAAAAAAGCTTGTTGACAGTTCTGGCGTCTCTTCTACTATAATCTGTTGGTGAACTGTTGAAATTTCAAAAAAACACAATGACTTCTTCATAGCTAAGGTGCTTCCAGCAACAAGGTTGTGCTGGAGAGCTAAGTGGGGGTGATGGTATGGGAGGGGAACTACCAAAGAAGGTAAGTAGGTCTACAGAATTTTGATTTTTCTGTGACTTAAGCCAATGATTTTGTCACAATTGAGTGGTGTAAACTAGTACCTCAATTAATTTAACATATAAAAGTGCACACATTTCACCCCATATAAAGAACTTTTGAACTTGACACATTTATTACATTTCTTCTTTCACACACACACACATGATATGTACAAATATGTAATCTGAAAGTCTTTAAAAGTTCAGTCACACTGTTTATTCCTACATATTACCGTACTATATGTTGCTGCTATATGTGATTGTCTCAGTATCCTAGGAGCTCCGTGTGCTATCAGTCTTACACAGTAATTAGACATTCAGGGACTTGACAGTGGTGGGAAACATTGTTGATAGTAATCCTTCGCATGTACCAAAATGGGAGAACAACACAATTTGAGCCACACAAAATACACGCAAATATTCATAAATATAAAAAATAATGAGGCTGCTCTCTACCATTCCAAAAGGGTGAAATGCCAAAGAATTATGTAGGAATCCAAGGATTCCTGTAACTCACTGCTGGTGTATTGGAGCAAATACTAGAGAGCAGTTCTCTTATAGTGGTGCTCAGACTACTGGATGTACATTTTATGTGGTGTGATTATGTAGGTAAATGTTCATGAATCTTTGGTTCTTGGTTTCACACACCTGCTGTAGCAGCATGGTTTGTTTTCATGGGATTGTTATAAACAAACCAATAGTCTCAGAAGAACATTGCATGTAAATTGAATGCTACTTCTGACAATGAATTCACTGAATCCAGGTCCTGAATGTATGTATTTTAAAATACTTGTAGCTTGAGTATCTGTTATGATTTGTATTGACTTGCAACATAGTTAAATTGAACAGGAAAAAAATCACCTTCAAACAGCAGCAAATATTTTAATGAACTCATCAAATGTTTTTAAATAGCACTGAAAATGTGAGTTCGCAAACCTGTCCAAAGCAGCATCTGCAATTGGCATGTATAAACTGTCAAAGCAGAATAGTAAAGAAATGAACAAGAAAAAGGGTTTTACAAACAAGAAAGACATGTCATTCCTTGCCACCTCTCACCTTGGTGAGGTAGTGGTACTCTAGACAAAGTATCTGAACATTTAAATAGCTGAGAAACTTTTATGTGGACACCAGCAGTCCTTCAGTTTGATCCCAAGCCAATGATAGGACTTTATAAGCTAAAGACAAAGTCTTGAAATCTGTCTAGAAGCAAATAGGTAGATGGGAAAGCTATTAAAAAAACAGGTAAGATTGATTCATTGCTGTCTGTTCCAGCTTGTGATGAACAACTCTAGCATGAGCTCATCTTCAAAAATGGTTACAGCTGAGATACTAACTGAGTGCTCTTAAGAGTTCCGGAGGGTACCATAACATCCCTCTCTAAGGCCAACTTTAACAGAACTCACAAACAGCTTGGTTCTTTGCAACAGTGGTCGACAGTATCCAAACTGTATGCACACCCATATGCAAACATCGCAGTCTCAGCTGAACTTGCCACTGGTGTTGCAGGAAAAACAGACCATTTTTTTTGCTTGTTTCTTAGCTAATGATACTCTCAGAAGTTCTCTTAACTTTGTAAATAAGCTCATGTATCAACTGCAACCATTTTTAAAATGCAGTTGTGCTAGTGTTTTTCATGCCCTGGTAATATTCTGAGTGAACTGCTGTGATCCAGTCTGCCTTTGAAGAGTGCTTGGAAACTTTCATTAGTTCAGAAAATATGAGTGAGCTAATACAGATGGTAAGAAATGGTTCTCAGCAGTATTTTAGTTGCTTCACCATGAGATAGCTGTGTGCCTTGCTACCAATAAAAACAGTGCTTAAAAATGTATTTTTCATCAGAAGCAAGGGCAATAGAGCACGTTTCTTTCTTTGCAAGGCTAATAGCGCTTCAGGAAATTTTAGGTCGAATGCACCCCTATTCAGAGCAAGCCATTTTTAAAAAAAAATCAAGTGGAACTGAGCCAACAGAATGTCAGCCCTATCTGGCAGTGTGTCATGAAATGCTAGATGCTGTGGAACAGTAGTGGGAGGGCTCCTGACTTCATGCTCTGCTTGTAAGCCTCACAGAAGTGTTTGGTTGTCCACTGTGAGAAACACAGTGTGGACTGAATAGATCTTTGATCTGATCCAGCAAAGCTCTTTTTATGCCCTCATGTTCTGAGAATTTCAATTTAGTGGTCCTCATCCAGCCTGTGGTCAGATCCACATATCTGCTCAGCATTACATACAGCACTACCTGAAGTAGATGAAAAGGAAAGATACATCTGTGTGTCATATGCTTACAGGTGCTAGTTTTCTCTTTCCTTCCAGATCACCTCTCTTTGACAGTTTCATGTAGCTAACACACACCATGTGGGTCAAGATTAGAGTTTGTGAAACTATGAAGCATGTATGCCATAAGGCAGGGCAGCAGTCTCCCATAGGGACTCTAGTTTCCATCTGAAATGTACAATACCAGACCTTACACTGGTTAATGTTATCAAAAGTGCTTGAAACATGTGGAAAGAATAATCACTGGTGCACTCTATTCATCCGGCTCCTGGTGAAGGTCTTCTAAGAGGATGACCTAGAAGGAAAATCAGTTATACAGTATAGCGATATGGCTCACCTTCCAAAGTACCCTTGAACCTAAACGCATGTAGATGTCATGTCCTTCTTCATGGTCTCCGACAGACATATGTAGGTCATCTGTGCCTGTGCAGTGCATTGTTCAGAATCTTCTAGAGTTCTGAGCAAGCATTTTTGGTGGTAGCTTCTCCTTCACTAGTACATGTGACCAGTGTGATCCCTGCTCAGTCCCTCAGGATAAACATCTGTAGAATATCACACTTCATTAGATTTCTTTTTCATAGACATATCTCCTGTGTTTAGTACTTTTCTGTAAATGTTACCCGTAGCATGATGTATTGATGTGTGCTCCTTAGAACATGTCCGTGCAATCTCCTTATGTGTTTGCTTGCAGAGGAAATGATATTTCAGCTACAATATAAAATATAATGTTCATGGGTACTTCTGACAACTTTACTTTTATAGGAATCCATTTCAAATACTAACCTAAGCATGATTTCAGTACCAGATCAAATTTAATTGAAGCAGAAACTGATCCCAGTTTACATCTGAACTTTGTCTCTGCTCTGTCATTTTATTTTTAAAAAAACTGTGCTTATATGAAATAGTTATTTCTTACATCTTAAGCTGTTCTTCAGTTTCTTTTACAGATACTTAGGTGAGTATTCATTAAATTTTATAGAGTTTTAAGATGTTCACATTACATTTTTAAAAGAAACAGCAGCGAAGGATTGAAACTTGGAGACAAAAATAATAAGAATAAGAATAAATTATTATGGAGTAGCTTGCTGAATGAACAAGAATACCTTTCTCATACTTATTTCATCATCTTCTGAGTATTGTGTGCTTCATTCCTGTACCACATCTGTGCTGAGCAGATATACCTGTCAGTGCTTTGATTCAGAACAGTTTAATGACTGAATCAGTAGCCAAGCAGATGTTTGTGTGCTTGGATTTTTCTGACCTTCCTTCCCATTTCAGCCCCTTCCCCTAAAAGCTGCTCGTGGAAAATGTTGCGCACTGGAGCATGATTTGGTGCAGCATTGAAGGAGTGAAGGTGGAAAGGAAAATAGCAAAACAAATATATACATACAAACATACACCACATAAGAGAAAGTTGAGCTTAGGACTGCTTGGATCATGGCCACGGTTTGTGAGATTCCTAGTATGGGTGTTTTCCATATCTAAGATCACTTGCTAAATGTTTATAAATCTTATAAATGTAAATGTATTTTTTATCTTACTTGGCTCTTACACATTGACCCCCACTATTCATTGTGTAAACTCTCTAATAGAAAACACTTTGTGTAAACTAACTTTTGATAAATATAAGATTTCAAAACTTTTTTTTTTGCAAGTGATGACGTCCTTCTATACATGGTGGCAATTTTCAGTTAGATATAGTTGACATATGTCACTGGAGCTTTTGCTTTTTAAGATATATGTACAATTTAGCTAGAATTAAATCATCCCAAAGGACATCATTATTAGTTCATTTATTAGTAAGTAACATCATTTTTTTGGACATTTGCTGTTTTTCAGGCTTGAGTTTATTTTCAAAAAAAAAAGTAAGCCTATATTATTGGAGTGGAGATTGTTTCATACTTAAAATTTATATTCTGGTATAACATGAATTTCTGTTGTCATGTATTAAATTATATATATAGCTGCTTGTATTCTCTATGCTATGTTAAATACACATTTGTGATTTATAAGATTCTGTTCTAGAATAAATATTACGGGGTTTCCTAAGTTTTAATAGCATCTGATAACCATTTGGACAAACTAGAACCTTAAAACACATTCATGGTGCATTTAAACAAGGGTTTATTTGTAAAAATCATTTAAATGTTCAGCCTGGCATGTAACATTGTGGACCTATGAAGAGTAGAAATCATGCATATAGAAAATTTTGGTGTACCTACATGTTGGCATCACCTGCAAGAAACTGCTTCCTAACTAATAACATGTTTGAGAGATTTTTCTGGAGGAAGAAGTAAAAACAGCAAAAATGCTACAAGCCTAATTTTCGTATCAAGTTTTGGTTTGAGCAAAGAGAGAAAATGGTAAACTGCTGATGGATGTAATTATGTTATATCTGATACCCTGCACCACAGTCACGTTTCTTACTGAAGCAGTTGGAAAACGGCTTGTGATATTTCTAAAATCAGTGTAAACATCTGCTGGTACCCATTTGTCACAGCACTGGTCTTACATATTAAACTCATGCTAAATAGAATTGTCATTTCCAAAACATGTTCTAGCATTACTTTGGTATATGGACTCTTGATTATCCGAGGCAAGAAGTTTTTCTTTTCTCTGCATTTATATCTTCCCACTTTGCAGGCTTAATCAAGAATGCTTCAGAAAGATGGAAGTGGGTTTTCCCATTTTTCTGAATGTATTCCACTCGTGAAAATACCCAGAAATGTGCAAATTCTACTGCTATAAGACACCAACTTACTCTTTTGAGAATATCCCCATACATCTTGTTTGTGCTGGGCACTATGCAAAATTTTTTCTTTAACTCTGAGGCTGTATGTTTGTTCTCAGACAAATTGGATGGATTACGAACCGGTGCTAAGAGAAAGCGTGACTGGGAGGCAATTGCCAGCAGAATGGAAGATTATCTCCAACTACCAGATGATTATGATACCCGTGCTTCGGAACCTGGAAAGAAGAGGGTAATAAATGTCACTATTAATATAATGTTCCACGGGAATTTATTTAGAAGGTTTTTCACAAAAGTAGAGCTGTCTGATTCAGTTACTTTATGGGAGATCCTCATATTCAACTTGTTGTATTCAGTTCTTCTGTATTTGAATTGCGTACAAAGACATAACTGTCTTCATCTGTATCACTGTAGAAGCAGATCTTGCAGCATTTTTGAAACTGAGAGAAAGAAGTTGTAGCATAAGTTTTTATAGACTCAGTCTGTTTCATCAGATGCCTCTGATGAAAAATACTGGGTCTACAAAAGTTTATACTCCCGATTCTTTATGTCAGTCTCAAAGGTGCTACAAAATCCTTTTATATTTGGGCACATAAGCTTTCGGCACAGATGTATCAAAGGTGCTACAAGATCCCTTTGTATTTAGGCACATAGTTGAGACTGTTGCTTTTGTTCTCTTCAGCATCTCTGGTCATAAATGGGTGGCTGAGAGGACTAAAAAGAGAACATAGCAAATTTTAGTAATACACATGTAAAGCTAAGAGCGTGGAAGGTTGTTTAGCAAAAAGAAAGGAAGAAATCAATAAATAATTAGGAAAAGGGAAAACATGTAAATATTTTGTATATATGCAGTTTGGATTGAGGGCAGACATTAGGAATGTTCTCATATTCCCACACATTCCCAGGAAAATAATCTGCTCTTTTTAGTGCTGTAACAAATATTCATGAGGTTTAATTTTTTTATGTCCAAAATTAATGTTTAGGAGAACATATGAAAACCCAACCTTTCATTTTCCTTCACACATACTTCTACACCTGCAGCCATTATTCTATTTGCTGTTGCAGGTTGGTGGTAGAGGGAAGGTTACATATTTTTATAACCTAGACAACTGGCTAACACTTCTTGCTCTACTGCACTGTGCAGGCATTCCTTTGCTGCATTTCAGTGCAGATGGACAATATCCAGGTACAGTTAATCCCCACTGCCTTATTTTCAGTAGGATATACCTTTGGATATGCATCTCAAATATATAGCCCCGTCCTGCCCAAGCTAATCAGCTAAACCAAGACTGAGCAAAGTGCAGTCTTTCAGATGAATTTGGTGT
Source organism: Ctenosaura bakeri (assembly GCA_948474755.1). Classification (NCBI taxonomy): domain Eukaryota; kingdom Metazoa; phylum Chordata; class Lepidosauria; order Squamata; family Iguanidae; genus Ctenosaura; species Ctenosaura bakeri. Next base: position 19,531 of record CAOLHI010004692.1, read on the forward strand.
TCATCTCCCAGCAGTGATAAATGACATAACCAATGGTGAAGAATGATGGGAACTGGGGTCCACCTGACAACATCTGGAGGACTTCCCTTCACACTGAGCACAACCAGATGTGAAGGAGCAATGATCCTGTCACTACAGCAAACATTTCACATTTTTCTCCCAGGACTTCTCTGAAAACAGGTTGCATCCTTTCACAAAGGAACACGTGCTGAAATTGTTGACGGAGATGATCATTGATAGGTGTGTGTGTGTGTAGTGTGGGGAGAGGGTAAGAATAAGAAAGGAAGGCTTGAGTAAAACTGAGAAAGGCTTGCTTGGGCTAGCCCAGGGCACAGACAAACCAGGCCTGCTTCCTTTTCTCCCTCACTGGAGTAGCAGCACCCCTTTTAATCTTATTATCACACCCTGGCTCCCTCCCCACACTTAATCACAACCCTGCTTTCCCTATAACCCACAGCCTTTGTGGATAAAGGGCAAAGCTTATTAATGGTTATTCCAAAAAAGAAAAGATAACTTGTGGTAGTGTGCTATTAAAAATAAAACTGAAGAAAATACTCTGTTGAGGCTGTACTTACAGAAAAATAGAATGAAAGCTTTATTAAGATAACAAAGTAGGAGAAGAGTATTGAGGATTCAAGAATATTCAACCAAAATCAAATTTCTTAAAGGTATTTAATTATTTCCTTCAAAACACCAGTGTTCACCACAAAGCTTTCACACACACCCCTTTGGTCCTCTCTTTCCTCATTCAGCGTACTACTCTCTGACCCTTTCAGAGGTGGCTTGGTTCCTTCTCTGCCCTCACTTGAGCCCTCTGAGAAGCTAACCCCCTCCCAGATAACCCTCTTTTGGTTTATTGAGCACTCTGACTTAGAACTCTTTCTATGAATCTCACTGAAGGAAGCTAGATTCTCAACCACGCTCCCAGTATATATCCTTTCTGCTGTTTCACCCATAGCCCCTCTCTGGCTGGGGCTGGGTTGTCCTCAGACAGAGATCCAATCTGATTACATCATCCTCTGTTACTAGGTCTGCTGTGCTAGCTACACCCCCAGGCTCTGTCACAGAGATCAGTGAGTAACTCCCCCTACTCTTGGCTCAGTGTTAGTTCCATTACATCTTCTATTATTGAACCTCAAGAGAGTAGTAAAAATAGGTGGAAACTGGGTTGAGGAAATAGGACTGAGCAGCACAATGTTTTATCCCTTGTTTCTTCAGAGCTTCAGTCTCAGTTTCATTACCATCTAATTTTATGTAAGTTTTACAGGTAAATAATACAGATAGCACAAAGTAAACATCAGTAAGCCAAAAAAACTCTTGGACTTTTCCATATTTTTTCCTGTCCAGTCTTGATATAAGCCCCAAACAAAACCACTATCTGAGTTTGAGAATCAGCTGGCAGTAACTATGCTAGATTTGATAAACACCGTCCTGTTTTATTGCAATAACACACATGAATTGATTATGAACAGTCTTGTGGCACCACTGGAAAGCTTTATAATCAAAACAGAAAGTAACAAAAACATGAATGAATGAGTGAGATGTGATCTTGTCACACTAGAACAAAAACAAAAATCACATCTTCAAGTAATGCACTTCTGGACTTAGTACTTCATGGTAACATGAGAAAGGACTTTGGAGCAGGTTAACAAGAATAGGATGTGGGAATTCTATACTCATGAGTTCCAGATGGGTTTTCAACCTCCACATCTTTCTGCAGGGGAATTACAAGCAACTTGTTTTTATAATGGATGATAGTGAATTTGGTATTACAATAGCTAGCAGTGAAATGTAAATATTCCTTCTGAAAAAAAGGAGCATTTAATAATTTTTCTACAAGGACCCACCAATTCATTCATGCAGAATTTTGTAAAGGACAATGAGACAATGGATTTTTGTCTTATCTTTCCATATGAGCAAAAAAATTGTGTGACTGTTTGGAAAGAATCATTCCACTTAATGCAGAAATTACGCAGCCTGCAGAAATTTAAGATTAGTCCATCTCAATCAATATGTTAAGAGTCTTCCACTGTTAAAGTTGCCATTCCATTTCAAAATTATTTGAAATCTTTGCCAGATACATTTGGGTAAAAAAGGGTCTTGTTTCCCTTTCTTGAAATGAATGTCATTGCCACTCTATGTTCTTTGCAGGTAAGGTGGGCTGACCTTGAAGAGAAAAAGGATGCTGACAGAAAGAGGGCTATTGGCTTTGTTGTTGGGCAAACTGATTGGGAGAAAATCACAGATGAAAGTGGTCACTTTGCTGAAAGAGCCCTCAATCGTACTAAATACATCTGATGCAATTATCAAGTGAAATGTTTCTTCACTTAAGGTAAGAGCTGTGCCTCTTGTGTCTGTGTGTGGTTTGGAGAATGAGCTAAGAATGTACCCTCCACTACATAATGATTTAGACATGAGATCATAGATAGACTTGTCAGTTATACATGTCTATTTGGTGTCTCTAATCTGTATGAGGTGTGATTATTAGAAGAAGTAGAATTCCAGAAATCAAAACATAGCAATGAGAAACATTTCAAAAAACATCTATCTTTTAGCTATGTGGGTATTTCAGACTCAAGAATTGACTTGTTCTCTGTAAATGTTATCTTTTCTTTGCAGACCATTTGCTTTGGTGAGAACTGAACACAGGATGGCATGGAAAAAGTCAATCTCCATCTTGAGAGTTGTGTGATTCTTTTCTTTCGAAATTTTGTTTTATTGCTTACCTCCTCATTTTTAACTGGTATTGTTGAGGATCCCCAAGTTATATGGAGTCTTCTTGCTTCTAAATGTGAAAGAAGGTTTTTGTGTTAAAATTTGTAGTTTTAGCTTTTACGCTTGCAGTAGAATGGAATGGTAAGGCCAAGAACGTTTTCTTTGCTGAACTATCACAGAATGTCAGCATTACTGTTGCATTGTTGCTTTGTGGCTGTTATTTTATACTGTACAAACTTTGTAGTTTATTGTACTAGAAAACAGAACAATAAACTTCCACTAAAAATTTAGTGAATGATGTAGTTGGCTGTGTTTTATGTGACTTCTTTTTTTTGTGTGGGGGAACAGCTACCGTTAAAAATATGGGCTCTGTCTTTTTGCAGAACGTTACAAGATCCATATAGGGAAATGCAAATGAATGAGTCCTGGTGGCTTTGGTTGTTAGAGAGTTCTATCTCCTTATAAACATTATCTTCAAAGCAGTTTTATTCTGACACACAGGAAAAAAATTAAACATGCAGCAGAAAGCATTAGTTTATGCACGGAATAAAAAAAAAACTTAGTTCCAAGAGGAGGCCTTTATTCTATACTGAAGAGAATGTAAGTTGTCTTCACAAAAAAATGGTTGAGTGACTTTCCATATAGTGCTTCTTGCTGTCTCATAACATGCATGGCTTCACATATTTGCAAATGAACAAATAAGTTGGGTTTTTTTTCCTTTTGGATTTCCAATTCAGCGGTTTATGTTGTGAATTATATGGCTGGAGAAGGTGCCAGATTGAAAGTCTGAATGAGGTTATTTCTGTTAATTAAATCTTTGAAGTTGTTCTTAGTTTTATTTTAAAAATGGAGGGGGGGCATGAAAGCTGCTTCAAAAGCTCTATTTAGTCAGTCAGTTTAATGATTACCTTGCAAACAGTTCCTATTCATGAGCACATTAGTACTGATGAAGGCATTTTTCTATACTGAAAGAGGACCACAATTCAACATTTAATGAGTGGTTTGCTATTGTAATGCATTTGTTTACTTGACATTTTCCAGTCTGATTAATTATGTATCATTTGCACATTGTTCCCAAAATGAATAATAGAATATCTGAATGTTAAAAGGCTCCAAAAGCTTATTCATATGTGTACTTTCCCATTATATCATGCTGTGCCTTTTTAATATTTGTAAGTTATTTTTGGACCTGCATTTCGTAGTAATTGCAAGAAGACATAGGAAACTGAAAGCTTTTAAGACCTTATAGAGGTCAGGATGGCACTCTTATTGTTGTTAAATGAAAGCCACCATTTGATGAGAAGATAAAAGGAGCCTACAACATTCTCAAAACCGGACTAATGACTGGAATTTTGGGGCAAAGATGTTCAGGAGAATCTCTTCTTTGAAATATCTCTTTTTTTTTCTGGGGAGAGGACAGTATCAAGTTTAACATAAATCTCTCTTATCTAAACCAACTTTCTTCTGTTCTTTCCATATACACACTCAAAGAAAAGAAATAATTGATTCAACATTGTACTTAGTTCAGCATATACACATCACACTAAGCAGAGTTGTATGGTTTACTGTCCTTCTGTATTTGGCTGCAGATGAAGGGTAGGCATCAGTTCTTTTCCCACCATAGTTTTCACTTTTAGAGTTAAAGTTCATTGCTGGGACTGGGACTGGAACGTAGTTACCATGAGACTTCTGTTAGCAGTATTGGTAGTGGAGTTTGGCAGATTTAAATATACTATAATCCTTCCACATTCGCTAGGGTTAGGGGCACAGGACCCCTGTGAAAGTGAAAAAAGCGTGAATAACTCTAAGCCCTCCCAAACCATATTTAACACACAGAAAAGTATGGTCACCATAGTCAACCCACCATAGATTCCTTTGAGGCATCAGGATTCCTTCACAAGGCAGAGGTGGGTGAGTGGTGGGGCTTACAGCCACCGCCACTGCTGCCCCACACCCTTTTTAATAGGGAGCTACAAGCCTCGTTCACAGTTTCTCAGTCTCACGAGGCTTGCCGTCCCTATTAAAAGTGGCATAGGGAGGCAGCAGAGGTGACAGCAAATAATCTGTGAATACCGCTAATAAAATCTGCAAAAGGAAAACCTGCAAATGTGGAAGGCTGACTGTAATACCAGATGGGAAAGAGGAACCTAATTGTGAAACATTACATCTGATGTAAACATCCTTCAGATGTTTTTGGCCTACCACTCAAGTCTTAGTCAAATGGTGAAAGATTATAGAATCTGTAGTCCAAAAACTGCTAGGAGGTCATGGTTTCCCACCTCTTCATTTAAACCAAGCTTTTCTCTACTGTTTTTGTATTATTTGTATGCCATCACAGTGCCACTGGGCTCTGAAAGCTCTGAAGAGTCTTATTTCCAATTGGTATCAAGTCTCAATAGAAAGCAGCGATTGCTGCTTAAATAGTATGGACTGCTGAATACTTGCTGTAATTCTGTAATACATTGTTTTACTGGATCTCTGTGGATTATACCTTCTCTGTTTTCAAACCATCTGTCTTTAAATTCTTCCCTTTGTAGAAAGTACTTCAGAACCAGAGTGATGTAGTGGTTTAAGCGTTGGGCTACAGCCCTGGAGACCAGGTTTCAGTTCCCCACTTAGCCATGGAAATCCAGTGGGTCACCTTGGGCGTGTCATACAGCCTCAGAAGACTCCATGTTCTTCTTCGTGGTCTCTGTGCCTCACGCACTGGGAATTTTCGCACATGTGCAGTAGCGTTCAGAAGATTCTAGAGCTAAGCAGCTTGGCGGGAACCCCTCCCCCATTCCGGTACTGAGCATGCTCAGCCCGCCAAGCCAACGGTCTCTCCTCTGATCTTTTTCGTCCGCCCTAGCGAACGAAAAGTTCTTGCTTTGCAGCGTCTTTTTGGCTTGTGTTTCGGATTGATTACTTGGTATTTGGACTTTGGATTTCAGTTTTTGACTTTGGCTTGTGGTTTTTCGGACTTCAGACTTGGTTTTTCCGGTCTTCTTTGAACCCCTCCTTTTCGACCTTCTTCAATTTTCGATCTTCTTCGCCTCTCCTCTCTGTGAGTTCTCCTCCTTGGACTTCCATTCTCCTCTTCTTCGACCTTTCTATGTCTGCTCTGTTCAAGACTTGTGTTACCTGTGGTCGTAAGGTCGCTCTGTCTGACAGGCACGAAGAGTGTCTCTTCTGCCTTGGGGAGACCCATAACGTGAAGGCCTGCCCTATTTGTCGGGACTTCACTGCCCAGACTCTGTGGAATAGATCATCCCACCTAAAATCCCACTGCTGGGAGGAGTCTCTACAGGCAAGGGAACCAGCAGCTGGAGAAACCATCATGTCTTCCCGCCCTTCTCCATCAGTGCATCCTTCGACCACGCCCTCCTCGGTGCTGGCAGCTGCCACACCGACGACGACGACAGTACCGGGCTTGGTACCATCCTCTCAGCCTCCGATATCGGCCTTGCCGCGCATACCAAAAATCTCGGCGAGCGCGTCAACTTCCAAGGAGGCTCCTGCGGGCTCACAGATAGCCAAGTCCTCCAGGCCACTCACTGCTGCTCAACACAAGCAGCCTCCTCAGGATGCGTCGAAGGAGAGAGAGAAAAGAAGGAGAAGCGGGGTTCGCCCTCTAAGAGGACCTGTCCTCCGACACCTCCTCAAACCCAACAACCTGAGGATGTTGTTGAGATGGAACCGCCAGAAATCTTTGAGTTGTCGGACGAGGACTAGACCGCTGGCTTGGCTGCGCCTTCAGGCCCGCCGGTACTCTCTGCTGCGGTAGCTCCACCCAGTCACCCAGAGGGGATGGACCACCTGGAAACCATTCCAACTAATCCTCAGGCCATGTCTCGCCATTGGGCCGCTCTGGGAGAAGCAAGTCTCATTCCTTGGAACGCCAAGAGAGGTATCGATCCCCGCGGTGGCAGGAGGCCTATCTGGAGCGGGCCTTGTCTCGGGTCCCGGTAGACTCATCCTTCTCGTCCGCTTCTCATATTGCGAGATGCGGCCGGAAAAATCTCTGGTGTGAACATCCGGTCTTGTACCATTCCTATTCTCCAGCATATAGGGATCGGTACCACCCAGACGTGAGGCACTGGTCGCCATATCGCCGGTCGCAATCTCCATCCCGCAGCCGGTACCATTTGAGATACCACCGTTCACCTTCACGATCGCCCTCAAGGTCTCCATACTATGGGAGGTCCCAGGAACGCTCACCCCGTTACCGGGCTGTGTCACCACCTCCGAGAGTTACTGTGACTGTGTCTCATCCACTTTTGGAGGCCCTCCCGGCACAGACCTCAGCTCCTGCTCTGACTTCCACCCAGGCAATTCAACATCCAGTGCCTGCGGTGCTACCAATTGTCGCAGCTGTGGTATCTCAGCCTCCGGCTGCTCCACCGGTACCGACCGCAACATTGACGATAGTAACCGCACCAACGGTGACTATGTCACTGCCACCTCAGCAGCCGTCGGCGGAAAGGTCTCCGTCCAGATCGTCCCAGTCGTATGAGACAGAATCGGAGTCTGGGGAGTCAACACCAGGCTCTCACAAGTCCCCGCCCTTAGCCTTTGGGGACCCTGCACCAGATTCGACACCGGAAGATGTAAAACAGTTCTCTGACATCCTCCTCTGGATGGCGATGGCACTTGGGCTGGATGTCTCAGAACTGGCTCCATCTGTCCAAGACCCAGTGTTCTCTTATGTTGACACCCATCCGCCATCGACAGCACCGTTGCCATTTTTACCAGCGTTGCAGGAGGTCATAAAACATCTTTGGGCCCAGCCGGCGTCAGCACAGCCCAGCCCGCATCGCCTGGAGCACTTCTTCCGCACGCAACGGAAGGATGTCGAGTACTTGTTTAGTCATCCAGTGCCGAACTCGATCGTCATTGAGTCCTCCCAGACTAAGGGTGGTAGGAAACCACACACCACCCCGCCGGATCGAGAGGGCCGCTGTTTGGATACCTTTGGCAGGCGATTCTACTCCACCTCGTCACTAATTGCCACGGTATCCAGTACGCAAGCCTGCCTCGCTGCCTACCAGAGGAACCTCCTTGACAGGTTCTACCCTCTCTTGGCACACCTCCCTGAGGATCACCGGGCGAGTGCTGTGCAGTTCTTCAATGAGTTGGTAGCACTCGCCAACCAACAGATCCTGTCGTCTAGACACTCGACTGAGGTGGCGGCTCGAGTGATGGTAGGCTCAGTTGCCCTCCAAAGCTTTGCATGGCTGAGATCTGCAGGCCTACAAGAGGACAGCCGAAAATAAATTGAGGACCTTCCCTTTGATGGCCAGGGTTTGTTCCATGCCACCACTGACGAGGCAATGGATCATTTAGTCAAAGCTCACCTCACAGCGAAGAAAATGGGGATCCATCAGCCGACTCAGCCCTGCCGTAGCTTTGGCTCCCAGTCGTCCTGGCGCCGATCCTCGTCATCGACATACCAGCCTCGCTCGCCACGCTCGGCCCCTTCTCGGCCGTCAACCTTGTCCTCCACACGGAGAACTCTTCGAGGACGCCAATCTTCCTCAAAGAAGTCTTCCTCCAGGACGAAATCCCGGTTTTGATCGCCTTTGCAGATCACCACCACAGCCACTGTTCAGCCTGCCTGCCGCCTTCGTAGATCATCCGAGCTTGACCCAACATCTCGCCGAATGGCGTCACATCACGACAGACTCTTGGGTTCTCTCCATCATCTGTCTTGGTTACGCCATCGAGTTTCAAGATATTCCACCGCGAGATGTCTACTATTCCACCCCGGCGAGCTTGGCTCTGCTAGAGGAGATCCAGTCCCTACTGCACAAAGGGGCCATAGAACAGCTCCCGTCCTTGGCCAGTACCACCAGCTTCTTCTCCCAGTACTTGAATGGTAGGGACCTCAGAGGGGTGAACTCTTACATACGCCCCAAAAGGTTCAAGATGGTCACGCTGTCTTCGATCCTGCCCTTCCTTCAACGATGGGACTGGTTCGCTTATATCAATCTATAAGATGCCTATTTTCACATCGCCATTCGCCTGCAGCACAGACGATACCTACGGTTCGCGGTCGACGGTACCTGCTACCAGTACAGGGTGCTACCATTCGGACTCTCCACGATGCCCAGGGTCTTCACCAAGTGCATAGCCCCTGTGGTATCATACCTGCAGACGAAGGGCATTATGATATACCCTTACTTGGATGACTGGCTGTTAGTGGTGTCCTGCAGGCAAAAACTATACAGGAACATTCATCATTCTCTCTCTTTGTCCCGCCTTGGCCTCCGGGTCAACCTGAAGAAGTCACACCTCGAGCCGGCGAGGGTCCTCGACTTCATTGGAGCAACCTTGGACTCGGTATCTGCCTATGGAGCGGGCACGCACTCTCCATCAAGCCGCATCCACCACTCTCGATGCCCCGGTGCTATCGACGAGAAGAATCCAGCAACTTCTCGGGTACATGGCCTCAACGACATCCGTCACTTACCTATCTTGTCTCTGTGCCCGCCCACTCCAGCACTGGTTTCTCAGGACCTTCGATCTGCTCCTGGATGACCAGAGGTGCCTCCTGCGGATTCCTTGACAGGTGCGTCGCTCCCTTCTCTGGTGACTATCCTACCGTCATCTGATGTCAGGGATGCGGTTCCGAGAACTGACTCCTCGGATCACGGTAATGACGGACGCCTCCCTCTTCAGATGGGGAACGCACTGCGGCGATCTCAGAGTGCAAGGGCCCTGGATCGACGAAGAGACCCACTTGCACATCAACACCCTTGAGCTCCTTGCCATCTGGAAAGCTCTGAGGGCGTTCTGTAACTTGGTCATCGGCCGTATGGTACAGATCCTGTCCAACAACACGACGGCCGTCTGTTATGTGAACAGACAGGGAGGGACCCGATCAACCACCCTCCTGTCTATAGCTCTTCAGCTCTGGAACTGGTGCGTGCTGCTCCGAGTCCACCTGGTCACGATGCATCTGGTGGGCCAAGAGAACACCACAGCAGATGCCCTCAGCAGGGACACCTCGTGCTACCATGAGTGGTCCCTCTCCGATGCAGCGTTCCAGATGACATTAGACCGGTGGGGCAAACTGATGATCGATCTCTTCACCAGCAGCCTGAACAGGAAGTGTCCCCAGTACGGCTCAGGAGCCAGCCTGGGCCGGGGCTCTTTCGGCGATGCCTTCCAGTTCGAGTGGACCGATGGGCTCCTCTGTGCATTCCTGCCGTTTCCTCTCCTGGGTCGAGTGGTCGCCAAGATCCTCGCGGACTGGGCCGACATCATCCTCATAGCCCCATATTGGCCGAGGCAGCACTAATTCGGCCCTCTGTTCGAGGCTGCTTGCGGGCGACTCCTCAGGTTCCCGACAGCATCAGATCTCCTGTCGCACTCCAACGGTCTCATTCTCCACCTGGACCTAACCCTCCTGGCTCTCCATGCGTGGAGAATAACGCCTTAGATGATTCAACCATCCAGGATGTCCTCACTGCAGCCAGGAAGGAGTTGACGCGCCATAACTACTGTTATAAGTGGCAGTGGTTCATCACCTTCACAGAAGCCCGTCACGAGCCGGTCTCGCCGGTCACTCTACCCACCATGTTGCATTTTTTGCTCCACCTTCGGCAGCAAGGGCTCGCCTTCCCTTCCTTGAAGGTCTGCCACGCCACTATCGTGGCCCACCAGCCACGGGGATCCTCCTCGGCAGCTGTCTTCAGGGACGCCACCCTCAAACAGTTTATGAACGGCCTGCAGCACCTTTATCCACCGGTGTCGCCCCCGCTACCACCTTGGTCGCTGTCTTTGGTACTATCCCAGTTGATGCGACCACCCTTCAAGCCTATGGCGACTGCTGATGACAGGCTTCTGACCATCAAGACTGCTTTCCTGGTAGCCATCACCTCAGCCAGGTGGGCAGGTGAGCTGACAGCACTTCGGTCAGTTGAACCCTTTCTCATCTTCCATAGAGACAAAGTAGTCCTTCGGCCAGACATCTCCTTCTTGCCCAAGGTGGTGTCCCACTTCCACCTCAGCCAGGACATTATTCTACCTGCATTTTATCCGGAACCGACTACGCCTTTGGAGAAGACCCTCCACTCCCTTGATGTGCGTCGGGCCCTGGCCTTCTACACGCACCGTACTGCATCCCTCCGTCAAACACCCCACCTGTTCGTGTGCTACGGTGGGGGTCAAAAGGCCGCAAGGTGTCCACCCAGAGGTTCTCCAAATGGGTGGCCCAGACCATTCTTTTGGCATATGAACTGGCCAAGCAGCCTCCACCAACTTTGCTGCGTGCTCACTCCACCAGAGCTGTGGCTTCCTCAGCAGCTTTCCTTCGAGGAGTGGATCTACAGGAACTGTGCTGTGTGGCAACCTGATCTCAACCCTCGACCTTTGTGCACCACTACAGACTGGACTGCCGGTCCCGGAGAGATGTCTGTTTTGGACGTGCGGTGTTGTCTTCCGTTCCCTAGGACCTGACCCACCATCCAACTGGTAAGCTACAAAATCTCCCAGTGTGTGAGGCACAGAGACCATGAAGAAGAAGAACAGGTTGCTTACCAGCAACTGTGGTTCTTCGAGTGGTCATCTGTGCCCTCACGCACACCCGCCCAGCCATCCCCTCTTTCAGGTCCTGCACTGGTGGACTCCAGAACTGAGGAGAGACCATTGGCTTGGCAGGCTGAGCATGCTCAGTACCAGCATGGGAGAGGGGTTCCCACCAAGCTGCTTAGCTCTAGAATCTTTTGAATGCTACTGCACATGTGCAAAAATTCCCAGTGTGTGAGGGCACAGATGACCACTCGAAGAACCACAGTTGCAGGTAAGTAACCTGTTCATAAATTTGCGTTATGGTCAAGTCAACTGTTGTCAAAAATTAGGGCTGCTACTATTACTTCATTTTTCTGTGTTTTTATCTCCCTTTCCATATGAATATTCAGTATAGCTTGCAGTCAAAAATATATGCAGTCAAAAAAAACAAAAAATTGGTAAATAATGACAATCTTTTTTAAAAAAAAATCACACAGACATGTACACAATAAAAAGGTGATGGCAGCATAAAATAATCCTATGGATGATCATCTGCAAAAGCTCACTAACCATTTTAAAGCCAGCAGTGAAAGATCCAAATAGTCCTTCCTTGGGAAACTTTCAGAACTGACATAGGGTCCCGCCCGCCCTGTTTCTGAAACAGTTATCTCAGATGATAAATGATGTTGAAGTTTGTGTGAAAGAAGATGATGTCTTGTTTATAAATGTCCTGCTGGCCATTGTTAAAGAGAAAATGCTCAGTCAGGTAGATCTGTTCTACACATGACCATTATCGCTAGAAATATTAAAGTTGAAGAAGCAATTCACAGACATTTGGAACATTCTTTTCAAAGTCTTGTATCATCACTTTTATTTAATTAGGCCAATCTTGTTATAAGAAATGGAGAAAAAGTAGGGGAATGAAATGCCAAATTTAGTGCAGGTGATGTTTGCTTACTACTAATATTTTGGATATTAAGGACTATTTGAACAGGAGATACAAACAATTCCCTAATGAAGTACAGCCATAAGTTCTGGAGGCTTTCATTCTGTTTGTTCAACATCCTCAAAGGAATTTAAATATCATGCTTCTGAATAATTGTCTATCATTGTTTGGTAGGTTTCTGTTTGAAAATAGATTATAAATTATGTAGCGTATGCAGTTTTCTTGAAGAAATTGCATACTATACTTACCAAGAGCTATTTGCATTTAACAGCCTGCATCATTTAAACAGCAGTAGTACTGTTCATAGAGTATTAGTGGACTTCTTGATCTTTGAACTCAGAATGAGGCATTTTGGAAAGAATTTGAATCAGTCCTACTTCTAGTCAGCCTACTAGAATGAGTAACTTGGAAATATTAATGTTACATTGAAACAAATTTTAGTCATATTCGTGGTATAAATACCTTGAGAGCTAGAGGGTTTTCCCCCTGTTTTCTCCACAAAAAAAGAACTGGTGTATTTTTCTTCCTGTCAGAGCTAGATTATTGGTAATTCTTATTGATGTTATTGGCATAAAAGAAAATGTTAGTGATCAGGGATTAACATTGTCTCTCGAATGAAGGGAAGGTCTTTGACAGACTTTATTGGAATTTTAAGATCATTGTTCAACTCCAGGAGAATTAATTTATTTGTTTGCTGTGACCTTGCTTTTAAATCTCATCCTTACAGCTTGTAGACCTTCTTTTACATTGTTGATAGTCTTTGGATAAAATGGCACCTCCAGCTGTTACCATGGCACCTCCAGCTGTAGGAGAGGAAACAAAATTGTTCTGGGACCCAGTAAACGTTGACTGGTTTACTCCTTTGGGAATAGTGTTAGGATGTTTAAAAAAAAAACACCTGTGGTTCAGAGAGGAGAGGTCTCAAAATACCTTGAAAATATCAAAATCTGCCTGGATGAATAGAAAACTTTTCTCCAATTGCACTGCTCTTCTACTCATTTTTTCAAATGTGGTTTTGACTTGGAAAGCATGTGCCACAGGTGTGGATCCCCATGGATGGACTGTGTGCAAAATATGTTGTACCTACTGAACTTTTGAATTGCACATTAACCTTTGTCTATAATATCTGCATCATTTTTTATTTTTTCTTATTTAATTTATTTGCATTTTATTCATAGGTATATATTAAACTTCCATGCATTCAGCAAATTTCTTCAATGGCAAATTGCTTAATAAACCATTCTCATTTTTCTCACAAGTTAAGATCCAGCAATTCTTCCACTTGTCATTTGATAGAAATTCTTATTATGAAGTTCAGACTAATAGTACTCATGTCTTTATTTGGTAGAAGTTTTCTTTTGTTTTGTATAGTACACCATTGAATCTGGAACACTTTCTGTAGATCTGGGCTATGGATCTCATTTTTTCCTCTTTCTCATCGTATAGGTATGATTTTCTGTTTCCCTTTTCCTGCCCTTTGCTATTTTTCATTAGTTTGAGAACTGTGATTTTGTAATCAAGGGGAAGTTGTGGGATAGGGTGAATACCATGAGGTATTGACTGTGCTATATCCATTTTATAAAATTCAAAGCAATGAAGAAATTAAAATTGTTTTCAGAAATTTTACTGTGACAGAAGTCTGGCAAAGTGGGAAGTTGCCTGTTGCCCTTAAGATTCTTCATCCATTTATTAGCTTACACCTTTAAGAGGTGATAGAAGGTAACATGATACCTTAATGTGCTGGTATGTTTGGTGACCTTTTAGATCCAGAGGTTCCTTGGTGAGACAGATTTTCACGATCCATTTCAATTGGTTTTCAGGCCTGGCTATAGGATGAAGATGGTTTTGGTCCCCTTAGTGAAGGACTTACATGGTAAACTGGACACGCGGAGTGTGTCCCCCCACTCCCGCTCCTGATGGACCTCTCAGCAGCTTTTGATGCCATTAATCATATTCTTCTGGGCTACCTCACTGTGATGGTTTTTAAGGCACTATTTTACAGTGGGTCCATTCTCTTCTGAAAGAGAGAGACCCAAAAGTGGTGCTGGGGAATTCTGCTTCCATTCATTTTCCACTGGATTGTGATTTGTCCTGCATGCTATTTAACATACATATGGTGGAATTGACAGGAGAGGTTGTCCAGTTTGGATGTCAGGTATCTTCAGTATGCTGAACAAGCAGTTGGATGTCCACTGTTGCACATGTAAGTGATGTAGGGTGTGGCAGCAGTAACCATCATATAATGTCTGAGGAGTGCTACTTGCACATCTACCTCAGGTAGTGGGAGGGTTTTGGCTCCCTTTCTGTAAGATGACAGTTGTACTAGTGCAAATTTCATTTCTTCACACTCTTTAAACAGTATGGTTAAGAGTCGAGCATTCTGGGAGGTTGTTGCTGACAATTCTGGATCTTAGGACCTCGTGCTGAAATTTGTTGTAACCCATGCACAGAAAAACAATTATGGAATCATTCATTACCAGATACTGGGGTCAATATCTATGAATAGTATTTTCATCTCACTTTGTGAGTTTACCAGGCGGATCTTTCTGGACACTGTCGAAAACAGAAAGTTGGATTAGATAGTCTTTTGGTCTGCTACAACAAGATGGTTTGTGTATTAAGGCAATACTTTGCACTTGTATATGGCACGAAATGCCCTACGTCCTCAATAAACCTGGCTTCCAAGGACAAAGATGAGTTGCTCATCAGCATGTATTCATCTCAACATCTGTTACATTTCCACACATTCATATTGATACAAACCATTCTTAGTCCCTCATCAAATGCATCAGTAACATCCCAGTTAGCTTGCATCTCTTGTTCATTGCTTTTTTCAAATGAAGATCCATCTGTATAAACACACACACACACACACACACACACACGGGAATGAATTTGTGCTAGAATGGCCCAGTGCTGAAAATCGACATTTGATAGGTGCAGTAGTGAACTTTGCAGATGTTAGAATTTCTTTGCCAGCCAAGAATCTTT
This sequence comes from Ctenosaura bakeri, assembly GCA_948474755.1. Classification (NCBI taxonomy): domain Eukaryota; kingdom Metazoa; phylum Chordata; class Lepidosauria; order Squamata; family Iguanidae; genus Ctenosaura; species Ctenosaura bakeri. Next base: position 34,676 of record CAOLHI010004692.1, read on the forward strand.
CAGCTAAATCTTTAAGGATAAAAGTCACATATGATGTATGCATTGCAGATTTTTGTTCTTCTCTTGTGTAATGAAAATCAAAATATTTCTCATAATATTCTAATTGTTGCTTTAATGACCATGTTAAAATCACACAGTTCAGCTTGCATTGACACTTTCCAATACCTTTGCCATGTCAGCTATTCTGCAAGTTGGCAGAGCAGGAAAAATATTATGCAGAACAGACTGATCACTGTTCCTGCCATGCATTAACAGACTCGTGTAAAGAAGCTGCTGCTGCTGTTCAGCTGCTGATTCCATCTGCAGTGCAATTCTGGGGAAAATACCATGTGTCAAGTATGAGAGGACTGTGCACTATAGAGCATGAATGCACCTATGCACTTAAGCATTATTTTGTTATGGCTGGAGTTACATTGTTATTCTGACAATAAAGAGTCTGGTAACAATGCTAGTAATTCTGGATTTATACAGTTTTAAAAGAAAAATCTCAAATCCTATTTCTTGATCTGTTTGGATCAGCAAAATGCTGTTCTGCTGGTAGGAATCTGTGGGGACCTCTTTCTACTCCATTGCTGTCAGCACTTGTGATGACAACTCTTTTCTGATTATCTAAGCTGCTGCCATCTTCTATGAATGCCTCGTTTAAACAGTTGCTGTTACCTCTTGCATCCACAGACGCCACTGTGCCTGACTTTATCAATAACTTAATCTTAGCATAGTGACCCCAAAAGATGTGCATATATAAACGATAATCTATTCAGTAGAAGATAATAATAAAACTTCAGAATTTCTTATTGATCTAACACATGTGTTACAATAAGATACTTTAGCTTAGTTCTTACAGTTACTTATATGTGTAAATGCCTATTCTAATTAGCATTCCTCAAATATCTCCAGCATATTCCACTGTGTACTCTAATCAGCTGACCCCAGACTGTTCTGATGGCTGTCACTCCTCTTAATTTTACTCTGTAACCCTGACTGACCCTAATTCATATCTCGGACTGTCACACACAACAGCCTGTTAAAAATCTCAGTCAGACACAACCAATCACCAGTTATCTCCAGTATTTCATGCTCTCACCCCTCTCAACAGACCACTTATCTTATTTCATATAATGCAATACACAGCCATCCATAACTATACATTCCCTTACTTTCTGTAATATAAGCACAATAACATTTTCTATACTATATTAAATAAATAAACACCTTATTTTCTATAATATAAACAGAAATCCAGAACTTCACAGAGGCATAAGCAAACAAGGTAAGTATATAGGTGTTGATTACAGGCCAAATAGGTATATAGAATCGGAGATGTGCACATTTTTGTGATTAATTTTCCAGTCTGAAATCTCACAGCAATTTCTAATCAGCTTACACAACTGGCAAAATACATAATAATTACTTCAGCCTGAATTGAAAGAGGAGTAGAACAACACAAGATGCCAGGCAAGTGCTTTCACATTCTGTTTATAGTAAGTACTTTTAAAGCGGGACGGGGGATACTGTACCCCAACAGTCTAAATTCAGCACCACAAAAAGTTGAAGTCTATGAGCTGTTTAAATCCAATGTGCATAATGTCTTTTCTTTTCATAACCATGCTATTTGCGAGTCATGGGGATGAGAAGGGATCTGTTACACCAACCACTAAAGTGATGTTCAGCCATTATTTTAAAAGAAAAAAAAAAAAGAGCTGAGATTCTTAGTTGATTTATGTGTCCACCATCATGCGTTCCTGTGCAATGGCATTCATGTACCTTGCATATATAGTGCATTCCACTTACTGATACAGTCATGCTTTAGAATGATGGAAGCTATCCTTGTATGTATTTCCTTTGAGAACCATAATTTCTGGGGCCAGATTATGTGAAAGATAATGGCCTCATTTTGACAGAAAACTAAACTGCTTTAGTGGTTTCTCGCCACCACCACTACATGTACACTTCAGCAATTTTCTCACATTGTCAGATGCTAGCTTACATGTGTGAAATAGCCTTCACAGAGCAAACACTAGACGTACTATCACTACGACTTCAATTGTAATGACAGTTCTTAATGGAGGCCATTTTCACATTCAGTTGAGTGTTATCATTGTACCTATACTATCATTATGTCCTAATATTGAGTGACAATACTGTGCACAAGTCTTTTCTCCTGTTGTATGCGCATCTGCTGGTATTCTCTACTTTGTTGTTTTATTCTTTATTTTCTTGCATTTTAATCTTGTATTTTTTCTGTGTGTTCAGTTCATTCACACTAAAATAGAGATGTTAGCTTTTAATAATACTCAGAGTAGAATATCAGCTAGTCTACTTATTACTGTTTCCATTCCATTGTTTCTCCCACTGCATTACATGGAACACTGTTTGAGAAAGTGACATTTTTCAGTGCACTTTAGATAACAATGAGGCAAACTACTTTAGATCAAGGGAGAAAGAAAATGCTTCTAAATTTTCCGTCCCTACAACATTAGATGAACATTTTAAACTGTAAAAGGTTAACTATGCTACAATTCTACACCATCATTTAGACTCCCAGCAAGTTGTAGAATATTGTGGCAATGTCAGTCTTCCAGCAGGACAGCACTTAACACCCCTGTTGAAGACCCGGATCTTCCTGAGGAAATCTTCATAGATGTTCATGGAGCATTAACCTAAAATGAATTCATACATTACCTGAGCTCTTCACTCAGTGGCAAAATTCAGAGATACAAGGTATCCTAAATGTGAGATAACTCTTGTGAAAAATCGAGCAATAAGAAATATGAATAGATTTGGAAAACAGGAATTGGAGTTTGAGGATGGTTAAACTATATTCTTTTGAGGATACTAAAGTGTCATTGAGATCCATCAGGGTATAGTGGTTTGAGCATTGGACTACAACCCTGGAGATCAAGAGTTGATTCCCCGCTTGGCCATGGAAACCCACTGGGTGACCTTTGGCACGTCACAAAATCTCAGCCCTAGAAAACCCCATGATAGGTTCACCTTAGAGTTGCCATGGGTCAGAAATGACTTGAAGGCACACAAGAATAGCTATATACTTACCATAAATTCTTTATAACTGCTGGTTTTACTATATCTGCTTGGAATGCTTTGTTTTCCCTACACAACTACTGCTCAAAATATTATCTTTAACTAGTATCAGTTATTCTCCCAGTTTCATTCACTGTTGTGTTGTAAGCAAGAAGTGAATGCACCATACTTAATAGAATCCAACATAAAAAGATTGTCTATTGGAATGTGGATATAGAAGAGAGCTGAAAGATGCTACTTGTTCATAAAGATGAACATTATGTTACAAACTATATCCTCAAAATGTTGTCCTCTATTAAATCTGTGTTCCATCTCTAATACTGGTTCATTGTTGGGAAGGAAAAGGCCTAGAATGGCCATATTTGTATATTTGTTAAAACTGTGTATGCTGTTTCTCATTTTCACAGAGAATCCCAAGGTGGTGCACCAAATAAAATCATAACATAGTCCAATAAAATTGATCAATAAAAAATAGTAAAATATTTCATTCACACTACCTGACATAACTGGCAATACTGACAAACTGGGAAATGCTTGTGCAAACAAGTCTTGTCAGCGGAAATGATCCATAATTGGCAGCGCATCCCTTGTGGTGGGTGCTACAACAGTCTAAGTCATTTGGGCACACCTGACTTGGAGGTAACAGAAATAGAGCTAGGTGTCATCAGTGTAGTGAAAACACCTAGCCCAAATCACCCACAATTCTGTGAAATAAACATGAACAAAATGCGGTATGGTGAGCAAGATGTAACCACCATACTACCTTGAATATTCCTGGTCTCAGCTGATTTGGAAACTAAGTAGAATTGGGCTTACTTAGTACATGGATGGAAACACCAAGTATCTCCTGGCAGGGTTAAGAAGCTAAATCTCTGAAACCCTGGAGAGCCATTATGAATCAGTATTCACAGTGCTGGGCTAGGTGGACCAAAAGTTTGACTTCAGTATAAAATTGCTTCCTGTATTCCTGAGATTGCCTGTAAAGACAAGGTGACCTATACAGAAGAAGGCAGTCTCCTAGTGCTCAACTGTTTATAGCCTTATCAGTCAACAATTGTATCTTGAACTTTGCTCACCAACTAACTGGCATACTAATGAAAGGCTTTCAGTATAGGAATCATAGATATACAGTAGGGAGTGCCACTGAGTGCCTAGCTACCACATTCTGTGCCAGTTGTTGCTTCTGAAAGAATCTTAAGGGCAGCCTCCAAAAAGTGCTTTACAATAGGCCAATCTTTAGGTTATCAGTATGCGCACCATTTTAGATTGCCTAGGCATGTCCAAGAACAATCATATCTGCTGTAGCAGTTGATAAAAAGGTGTTTGCTATTGTATAGATGCTGCTTGAGTCTCCAGTGGGGGAGCACCTCCAGACTAGACACCTGTATACACAGGGGGAACAAAACCCCATTCAAAACTGGGATGTTACCTGGTTTCTGGGCCCAGGGAGCACTGCCCAAGAGAGCTTCTGCCTTCTTAAGATTCCATTTCAGCTTACTGGCCTCCCTCTAGTATTCTGCATCACAGTACCAATTAAGGTCATTCATAAACACACTTGACTTGGATGTTTCAGAAGTATTTGTCATCAGTGTACTGATGATACCTAGGCCCAAATCCAGATATGACTGTGCTCTGTGTCACCCCACAACACCATCAAGGATCTGAGGCACTGTCCCCCAATACTATTTTGTGGAATACAAAACAGAACTGTAGCAATAACAGTACCTTTGTATAACATCCTGAAAGCTAGTTTATCTGGTTATTCCAATAGTATTAAATATGGCTGAGAGATCATAAGGAAGCAACATGGTCACATTTCCTCATCTTATCCTGATTAAGATCATCCTTTAGGGTAACCAGTGTTAACTCTGCTTCTGAACCAAGCCTAGAGTGAGAGTTGAATGATTCCAGATACTCCGTATCCTTTAACATGTTGCTTAGCAAATGTATCACAAGCCATCAAGGCTATGAACACATGCTTTGCTGGGCAGCTTATGTCACTCAAGCAAGCTTCACTGGGCAGTTACTGAAGGACCCAGTAGAGTCACCAAAATTAACTTCTGCTTCATTCACTGCCACATATTAGGCATGATTATGCTCCCCATCACAAACTTGTCATATGCACAGAAAATCATAACAATCTGGTCTGTCTCACCCAATGATTGTCAGAAACCAATGGATCTACTTTGGCTGTGCTGAATTAGAGGGTGCATTCTAGGCATGCCTTAGCGCCCGCTTCATTTTACCATATCATAACAAACCAAGGTCTTGGCAAGGCTGCATGATCCCATTCCTGGAAATTTCCACAGACCATTTAGGAATCTTTTAAGATTCCTTAAGTCTCTGAGGGCATACTTTTTCAGTAGCTCTTCTATCTTTGCAGCAATGGGATGGGGTGGCCAATGCCAGGGAAACGGTATGACGGTGAGAACAGCTTGTTCTAAGCCACCTGCAACAAAACCAGTCTTTTCACACGGGGAAGCAAAGGTTAAATCAGTGGTAGATCCTGCTGGTGTGTTGAGCCAATTGCACATAAAAATAGTTCTGTGGAGGCCATAAAGTCCCAAGCAGAACACTCAAGACAGCTTTGGCATGAATGTTGAGTTCTCCCAGAACAGCTAACTGAAATCTCCCAATGTCATGCCTAACATCACCTCAGACAAGCTGTTGCGCAGCAGAATAGATTATACCACCCATGGGAATCCCCATTTGTCTCTTTGGCCCAACACTATATACTGCTCCCAAAGCCTGCCCCATAATGAGATTTCCCAATGAGCAACATGAACCACAGAAACTTGTCCCACCCCCCAACACCCTTAAGTCTGGGATTGTTGCTGCATGGTGTACCCAGGAGTGAAAAGCTGGTTCAGAAGATGCTGCCCAGTTTTTGGTAACAAGGCATATACTTTTGACATCCTCATTATTTAGATAGTGTCTACATTCCTGTGATTTTTAGACAAACCTACAGTCTACATGAGAGGTGGCAACGCTGCAGATATTAAGCAGACTAAAATTATTTTAAAGACCTTTATTATAGCATGTGATAGGATGTTGTAAGTAAATATTTCTCACCACCACCCCAAAAGCCCTATTGTGTAAGGAATACACATTTTTTTCAGGTAATGGGATATCAGGCATTATCCCAGTATAATCCACAAAATCCACAAAAAAGTGAAACTGTGCAAAATACATCATGCAAGCTTTCAAACCTCCACTGGCTTCTTCATCAGGCAAAAGATGTTTAAAAAATAAGAGAAGAAAAGAAAAGCCACAGTGCTGGAGTCACAGATCAAGCAAAATAATTCAGAAGATAGACAAAGAGGGGTAAGAATCCAGAATAACATGTGCTTAGAAAAAATTCATTTAGATCTTCTAGAAATGGGTTAGGAACATACAGCAACAGATATTGCCATGTTCCAACATGTTTGTTCATAAGAGGCAAGACAACACTTTTTAAGCCTTAACTGCACAGAGCTGTTCTTGACATCTGTTCTTAAATATGGCAACCTGGAACAAAATTAGCAGGAAGGGAAGAGAAAGAGACTACTCTGTAGACATCAAATGAGCTTCATAACCAAACAAGCATTAGAACCATGGTCTGGTTCTAGTGGTCAGTCCACTGCATTACACCATCTCTGGAAGACAGCAGCTGGGGTTACCCAACTCCAGTATGCAGAGGGTGATTTGCCATTATTTAACTGTACTGCAACTGCATGGAAGTCACCTAACACAGTACTGCGTTATAAGGTAAGAAGTGTTTTCCTTTCCCAAGGCCTTGATCATGCAAGCACCTCAGTTGCTTTTTGTGCCTATTAAATATTCTTCTTGTGATACTTTGCTCCATTTTGCAAGAAAATTGTGGTACATTTTAATTAATGCATATCTAGTAATTCTCTTTCTTGCCTTTTATAATCTCCAGACTGTTAAATTGTTGTATGATATATATGAGGTATGATAATATTACCCTGGGCTTCTTGACTGATGACAGGTCACTAAAAACATACTGCATAACTCAGGCAGCACTGGCTGCCAGCGAACATGTAATCACAATATCAGGATGCTAGTTTTGATTGTCTCTGTTCTAAATGGCTTGAGCCTCAGATACTCAAGAGACTTCCCACTCCCAGCTTCCAACTCCCATACATCTTGTACTCACCATCAAATGAGACATTATAATTCAAGCATTTTCTCAAAGCTATACAACTCCTTTGTACTTGGTGCAGCTGTTTTAGGAGTGGAATGGCAATTAACTAGATTTATATATTTTATAGGCATAGATATGTAGAGATGTAATACCTACTGAATGTCTGTGATGGAGGGTCCATAACAGAAGTATCTGTCCTTTGAGGGGTTTGTCATTGATTCATTTCTCTTAAAGATGTGAAATTCATATATGTAACCAGGAGGAGAAAAAGAGTAACACGTTTCATACCAACATTTGAGTAAAGATTTGTAAATTTTAACCATTATAAATAATGATGCTCTAGTATTATCAATGTGATTTATATTGTTCAAAAAGCAAATGTCTCTGTATGACAATGCCTAGGGTCCATCTTTACAGAACTGATACTTAACAATGATGTATAATAGCAAGGTAGTATTGATTTAAGATGCTTACACTCTATGGATCTCTCATTGTGTGAATAACTTTTATGTCTGTTTTGTTACCTCTGAAGACACCGTGCTTCTGCAGAAGGTGCTGCCAACTATTTGTGTGAAGTTTATGTGAAGTCCACGTGTTGTGTGTATTGCAGCTTTGTAAAACAGTAACTGTTAAATGCTCACATACAGGTACGTATACCATTCCTGAATGTTGTTGAGAATGATGAACAGTCTTACCAGCCAATAATGAATGCACAAGGTTTTGAATGTACAACTATTTTTCTATTATTCACCTTTTATCAAGGATAAAAGGTTACAGCAGGCATAGAGAGGGACCATAACTTAATAGTAAAGCTGAATGGTAAGTATGCAGTAGGTCCCAGGTTCCACCCTGGAATCTACTAGTAGGGTTGAGAAGGCCTTTTTGGGGAGCCATGCTAATCCCTGTTCCAGCAATCAGCAAACTGTGGCCCTCCAGATGTTTTGTGACAACTTCCAGCAATATATGGAGGGCTGCATTTCCCCTCACCACCTGCTTTGTACAATGCGAAGTTAGATGGAGCACTGTTCCAACTGAGTATAAAACAACTTTCTGTGTGTTCCTGTGTTCTTGAACTCTATTCCACTAGTGGATGTTAACAAAAATAACATTGTTTTGTAAGAGATCTCTCTATATATTTACTAAGAAGAACTCAGCCCTGACTGGTCCTAAGCTTCTTGGCTCGTCATCAGTCTAAACCGGGCTTGTAAGAATCTCTTGCCTCTTCAAGGTCTGATCTAAGGTGTACCACAATCCTGGTTCTTTTCATTCAGGTGGGCTGTGCTCCATTTTGGTGTATCCAAGCCAGTTTATGTCAGTTTCATGATTTACAAGAGACCAAAACCTGGTATTTTCAGCTTTTGTAACCTGTATTGTCAGAAAAGGAAGAGTATAATTAATTAAGTGTGCATGTTTTTGCTTTGTTTTCAAAATATTGTGGCCTCAACTTTAGCAAGTTATCAAGGGTTTTTTTAAAAAATAAAAGCATTAATTAATACCAGAGAACTTTTTTTAAATGCCTCGCTTTCCATTAGCTGACCTACATAATTACATGCTACATACACAATTACACATACACAATTACATATTTGACATCAATATAAAGTTTGAATAATAGTTCTATCTTTGTGGTGATGGTTGTCTTGATTATTAAAAATTCTGTTCCCCCAATCTGGAAAATATTTGGATCAAATAAAAAGTTGTTTTATGTATAATTACACGTAACTTCAAAATGCTTCTGATATGAAACTTGACGTACTAAGAAAGGAACAAATCAACAAGTGAAAATGAAAAAATTCTGTTGTGCTACTCTGTAATGTCTGCTCGTACAGAGCAGTGAGTTTCTAGGTAATGTTTCTCTTATTCACACATAACAGCCCCTGGGAGTCTTTTTCTATAATGAGTTGAAAACGTAATGTTTGCTGAAACCCATTCCCTAGAACTGAAGACATTTTTAATGAAACTCATTAACTGAAATTGAAGATTGACGTTTGTCTCTGTTAGAGCTGAATGATGGTTTATCACATCTTTCTCCTTCTTGTACCTGTTAAGCCTGGAATATCTGGCAAGATTATTTTCTGATACGCATTGTGTGAACAATAAAGTAGTTTTAAGCATTTGTCTGTACATGTTGTCCAGGATGTGCACATGAAATCTCTTTGTTATGCCCAGTTTTTAACAGCCAACTGTTCCACAAGAACATTGTGAGCTTGGATCCACTTCATAAATTACCATTGAGGTATAGCAATCATGTCATACCCCCTTACATTATAAGTGAGGAACATTATAAGTGAGGTGAATGGCACTTTAACTTTTCATGCCAGCCTTGCTAGGAGATGACCACATGCCACTTGCCCCTGTTCCTGGAGATGTCCGATCTGGCTATGGTAACGCTTGCCTTAATCATATCCCATTTGGATTAATGTAACGCACTCTATGTGGGGCTGCCACTGGAAACAGCAGCAGGCTCAACACACTGCAGCCAGCCAGCTGACTGGGGCTGGTTATAGGAAACATGTAACTCCTCTACTGAAACAGCTTCCGTGACTATCAAATTATTTCTGGGCACAATTCAAAGTGCTGACTATGACCTATAATGCTCTATATAGGTTGGGTCTAGCCTGTGTGAAATACTGTATCTCCCAATATGAGTGTGCCTGTTTTAAGATCCTCAGGGGAGAGATTTTTCTCAGTTCCACCACCATCAGAGGTATGGTTGAGAAGGACGTGGAAGAAAGCCTGTTTGGTAGCTGTCCCTAGGCTGGGGGGTGGGGGCTAGTTTGGCTCCCCTATAAGATCTCTTTCCTGGAAAGAAGGAAATTATATTGATATAAAAGAATGGAAATTAAAAGTTCTGGATATGGTAGAGATAGAAAGGTTGGCTTTTTTACTTAAAAATAAACCAATCCAGAACTTTGAAAGAGAACAGCAAGTTCTGAACTGGATAAAGGAATGAGGGAAATAATAAGAAAGAGTGTTGGAAAAAATGGTAATTAAAATTAAAGATGTTATAGAATAAGTATAAGCTGAATGTAATAAGGTTAAAAGTAATGATGTGTTAATCTTAGAATAGAAAAAATATAAATGGGATGTAAACACAAACTCAACTGGAAAAATGATGCTCGGAAGCAGCATCATTTTTTATTTTGAGTAAAACTTTAATAAAAATATATACAAAAAAAATGTAAGATCTCTTTCCACTGGTAGGCAAAAACATGTTTTACCTAGGACTTTTGTTACCCTGTATGTTGGGGTCCCAGAAGGGGCGCCCAAATAACCAAATAAAAGCACAAGTTGGGGGAATTAAGCTTGAGCACTCTCTTAAGTTAACGAGAGGCAGGGTAACTTCAGCGAGGATCTTTTACCCAATGTATACAGTGTCGGATCAGAGAGCAGTTAGACAAGTTTAAAGTAACAAATAGTAATTTTTATTAAGAACAAGCAACACGAAAGACACGATAAATACTAGCTAACTTAGAAATAGAAATGGAGGGTTTCAAGGGAGTGGATAATACGACACCTGGTCTCGTAGTCCTGGAGAGAAGTGGGGTTCCAGGAGAGAAAGCTCAGCTTTCTGAGGGGAGTTTCCTTGGACAACCGGCAGCAAGGCAGGATGGAAGTCCAAAGTAGTCTGAGGAAGTCCCAAAAGTGGGGACTTTTTATAGGGTGGCTATGCTATGCTTGGTGAGAACAAAGGAGATTTGGAGCTGGACAAAGGAGTTGGAAAAGGTCAGGTTTTGCATGATGAGCTTAGCACTGGATGACAATAGTATAGCCAGGACGCTGATGGCCTGACATAAAGGAGTGGTTTGGCTCTTGGCTGTGCAGCTTTGTGTAGATATGCGCTGAGCAAAGCCGGTTTGCAGGGAAGTTTTTCCCTAAAGCAACGGAGAGGCTTAAGTTGCCTACCTGAATGAGGTCTTGGAATGTACAACCATTAACGGCCGCACCCAATACGTGCTTGTCCGGTGGACCTCTGCAAACACATGGGGTAGGGTGGCAGAGAAAGGTCAAATTATTTGATATCAAAAGGATATCTAGTGCTCTCACCTGACATATCATAACCGTGATAACACTTTGACTATGAATTGGCCATTGCGGAATTGGCCTTTTAATTGGGCTGTGCTGTATTTTTACCATTATTTTGTTGTAGTCATCTTTTTTTACTGTTTTACATTAATGTTTTTAATATGGTAGGTTTTTGTTTGTTTTTTTACCTTGTGAATTAACTATTATTTTAACAGTACAGTTGGGCCTCCACATTTGCAAGGGTTAGGGGCACAGGCCCCTCACAGAAATGGAAAAATGACAAATATCAGAATGTGTATGTGTTTTGTCTATGGGACACGGCCGAGGCATGGTGGGAAGAATGGGCACCCACGGTCCAAACCAGGGCCATTTCTGCACTAGGCTGTTATAGCACTATGATTCCACTTTCAACATCCTATGGAATCCTGGGGTTTGCAGTTTCGGGAGGGGGAAACTGCAAACCCCAGGATTCCATAGGATGTTGAAAGTGGAATCATAGCACTATAACAGCCTAGTGCAGAAACAGCCCAGGTTAGGAAAAGGAGAGGGAAAGTGGGTGGGTTGGCAGGGTAGCACTATTCTTCCTTTCTCACCCATCTCAGGTGTGGAAGGGCATTGGGCGAGAGTTGGTGGTGCTGAGAAATTGGGCTGTGAGGCGTCCTTAAGCTGACCAGGGAGAAGCTAGTAGATGCTGAAGAGGAGGACCAGAGGTGGGTGTTTGAAGGCCTATGTGGCCTGATTGGAGCTTCTAGATTTCCCCAGAAAAGAAGTGCTTGGGAGGGGAAAGGGTTAGAGAAGTCTCAGATAATCAGACCTGTGAAGGTGAAACTCACAAATGTGAAGGGCCGGTTGTATTAATTTTTAACATAGTGCAAGCTGCCTTGGGTCCCATAGTGGCTGAGAGGCAGGATAGTATTCACTAATGGACCTGCTTTATTAATTAGCCGGCCATGAAAAAAGCAGTAGGGGCCATGCTACCCATCTGCTTCTAAGGCTTTGATGAACCATTTGAATGGATATGTGAGCAAGAAATTTTTGTATGAAGTAATGCCAAAGGCCATAGGTTTTTCTTTTTTAGGAGCAGGCACACAAACACGTCGGTAATAAGCAAGCAAGGACCCAAATATGTACAATTTACAGAGTGTGGCTGCTGAATGGAGAAAAATGAAGGAGAATGGTTTATCCTGGGCCAAAGACATTGCCTTAAGGGCCAGCGTGCAGGAGTGGTCTGAATGCTGGACCAGCCCTCCTGAAGTGACCAGAGTTCAAATCCCTGCTTGAGTATAGAAACTTATTGAGCTACGCTGGGTAAGTCACATTCTCTCAAGCTCAGAGGAGGGCAATGGCAAATCACCTCTCAGCAAATCTTGCCAAGAAAACCTTGTGATAGGTTTGCCTTAGGGTCACCATAAGTCTGAAATGACTTGAAGGCACACAACAACAATATAACTTGGCTTCTAAGGTCTCTTTGGAAATGTATGAGCCCACACTGTAGACTCTCAATGGATTAGCCCCTGCTAAATGTGAAGACACCCATAAAACAAAATAAAATTAAAAAATCAAGACCCAACATTTAAATCACCAAAGCCATGTCAAATAGTGGCAGAAAACCAAAAAAAAAAAAAAATCAGGCCATGTAGGCAAAATCTATATAGGAAAAATCCATCTCTTATTTACATCACAGGAGAAGAAGAGATGAAAGATGCAGTCCCTTCTAGCTCCAAGCCTATTATATCCTAGGTGAGCTAATGTGTTCTACTTTGGGGCCAGAATGTTTACTGGAGGCTGGGTTATATTGCTGTCAACTTAGACACTGCAGCACCCTGATTAAAACTTGCAGAGCTAGACACAACAAGCTCCTTGTTCAAGAGCAGAAGCACCTTTTTTAAATGACACTGCAAAATGGGTATATGGTTTACTTATTTTTATTTATATCCTGTCTTCCTCTCTAAATGGAAAATGAGGAAGCTTGCAGTATTTTTGAAAAAGCCACATTTTAATATCACCTCCTGTGGGGTTTTTTTTTTAAATACATAAAATTGTCTTGACATCAATGTGTGAGATGGAAATTAAGAATAATTTAAGGTACATGTGCAGCTGTCTTTAGTTTATTGTATTATTCTCATTGTGTTCTTGCCTTCATGTTGTAAAGTTTGCAATGTAGCTAGGCCAGAGTTCTATTTATTTCTGAAACCTGTGATTGTTTTTAAGGAATTTGGATGGGCAATAACCTCTCACAGCACCCTGGTTGGTTTGAAACAGCTTGCTACAATTAAAAAAAAAAACTGTCTTTGTCAAAAATACATTGATGTCAGTCTCTTCTATCCTTGGCAATTGTAAAAAGGACAAAAAGAAAAAGTTGTTTTTACAGGTGGGCTTGAGGTAGAAGTGCTATCAGCATCTTCCAGCTGCTTTAGCTACCAACCAGCATAGTAGAAGTAAATTTCTATGTTGGTTTATTTTTTATGTATAGATACTAGCTCTTTTTTAGGCCATTTCTCCCCTACACTGTTATAGTGTTATTCCACTTTCAACATCCCAATGGAATTCTGGGGTTTTATTTACGGAGGCCAAATAGCTCTCTGGCTGGGAATTCTAAATGGCCCTCCGTAAACTGACAAATAGCACTATAACAGAGTAATGCAGGAAAGGCCTTGTTTAAGGTGTAAAAAATTTTGAGGCGGGAAAACATTTAAAAATTCTGCAGGTGAAAATGTTTCTTAGACTCTTTCCAGAATATAAATAAATATATAAATTGGAGAGAACTGATTTGAGTTATTTCAAAAATATAGATGGAGCCATGTAGACACTATCAGCAATTTTGAATAGGATCATTTTTTTATGAGCATCAATATATTTCTAAGAAAAGGGGTCACTTGTGAAAAGTTGGCTCACCACTGCCGATTTGCAATTCTTATATGCAGACAGCATTATTAAAAAGTCAATGATGCATTGTGTGAAGCAGTATTTTCTGTGTCACAATATAATGTAGAACTGCTGAATATATATGGCTCTGCCAATGTGACTCTGATGAGTACCTACGCCTCTATAGGCTTAATGTGAAAAATATCAAATTTCTGTGCTGCCCATAAAAGCTGAAACTGTGGCTTTTCATTAAGCAAATAAAGTAAAAGCATGTACTTGCTTCCCTTGTATTTTTCAGTGCTTCTGCTGTCCGGATAGTGACAAATCTAAGGAGTGAAAAGGTCCCCCCCTTTCCCACTGGAAATCCTCCTAGGCCACCAAACCCACCCTCTGTGCATCTGATTTCTCACCACAAATTTTAAATGCCATTTATTTCAGCCCTCACTAGGAAATTGCTGTTTTCAAAATGGCCTATGAGATTCTCTAGATATTATATTCTGTGCTAGTTTTTGCAGGAAACACATGAAGTCCTCAATTAGCTAGTTAGTTTATGCCTACTCACTCCTATAAACCTCCACTCTCATCAGTTCTAAGACTCGTACATGTGGAACAAACTCTGATCACGTTTGCCAGTTGTCAGGAATATTAGTCTATCTGATTAAAAGAAGCAAAGAAAAAAACCCGGAAGGCATATCTGGGTTGCCCCTTTAAGACTACCGTGTTTATTTTAGCACAGGCTTTCCCCGATTAGTAAATCCCTAACAGGACTTAACTCTGCGTATGCATCCAAACAGGAGTATGAGCAGTACAACTCCTAACCTAAATCCATTTATTTCAGAGTAATCCTACAGCCCCCAACGTTTCACAGATGACAACAGGGACATGTGTAGCCAAATAATGTCACAGCGCGGTTGGGATGCAAAAGTTATTAAGAGCAGAGAAGCTAAAGGCAACTGCTTGCTTTTTCCCCAGTCCACTGGGAAGGACACAAATCTGCCCCCTCTCTTCAATGATGTGTAAACCAAGTACAAACTACTTTTGTACTTTGAACTCAGTTTGCATCAACTGAAGTAAACCAAAGACAAAGAATAAAATAGGGAGGTGGAGGAGAAAGAAACTGGGACATTTTTAAAAACAGCTGAAAATATGCAAGAACAAAGGATTAATCTGGACTTTTCCTGCCAAATCTGGGCAGTTGGATAGTAGACAAACCCTCACTTGAATCAGTCCCAAGACCCACCACAGGGGCTGAACGAACACACATGGAATTTGCCAAGCGCAGGAGTATGAAGTCTGGACGCCATTTCCGCACGAGACTGTTATAGCGCTATGATTCCTCTTTGTAAAAATAGACCAAACAAAAAAGGAGGAGGAGTAGCCTTGTATTTAAGGATGTTTTCACCTTAAAAATCCTGGGCTTAAACCCAGAAAGCCAGGTAGAGAGCATTTGGGTAAGAATTAAGGCAGCAAAAAAATAGGGATATTCTGGTGGGGGTTTCTCAGACCTCCAACCCAGGCTGAGGACTTGGATGACGCCTTCCTCAACCAAATGACTGAACATTCAAAGAGGAGAGATACAGTAATAATAGGAAATTCCAATTACCCAGATATATGCTGGCAGTCGGAACTTCTGCCAAGACAGCAAGGTCCAGCAAGTTTCTTGCTTGTATTGCAGACAACTTCATGGTCCAGAAGGTGGAAGAGACCACAAGGGGATCAAATATTCTAGATCTGGTCTTGACCAACAGGGATGACCTTGTGAATGAGGTAGAAGTGGTTGAGAATATTAGGGGGGAGTGACCATGCCCTGTTGGAATTTAGCATTCAGTGGGAAGGAGAAGATAAGGGTAGCCAGACACTCGTCTTAGATTTTAAAAAACGAGGGACTTCTGTAAACTTAGGGAGCTGCTGGCTGGAATTCCGTGGTCAGGAATAGTGAAAGGGAAAGGAGTTCAGGAGGCATGGGAGTTCCTTAAAAGGAGATACTGACGGCACAGTCTAAAACTGTGCCAATAAGGAGGAAAAATGGAAGGCATCTGAAGAAACCAGAATGGTTGACTAAAGAACTCTCAGCTGAGCTAAGAGTTAAGAGAAACACGTATAGGAAATGGAAGAAGGGGGGAGACCAAAAAAGAAGAATTTAAGCAAGTAGCCAGGAGATGTAGGGAGGAGGCCCAAAAGGCTAAAGCACAGAATGAACTTAGGCTGGCCAGAGACATTAAAAACAATAAAAAGGGTTTTTTTAAATATGTCCGCAAAAAAAGGGAAAAAAGAAGGAGACAGTAGGGTCGCTCCGCAAAAATGGCGAATTACTCCGGGGGGAGAGAAAAGGCAGAGCTACTTAACACCTTTTTTTGCCTCCTTTTTTTTCCCCAGAAGGATACAACCACTCAACCTGGCGGTAGGGAGCAGGGGGGGAAACCAAAGGAAATGGGCACTTAATAAGTAGAGAGGTGGTACAGGAATACCTGGCCGCATTGGATGAATTAAAATTCTCCAGGGCCAAAAGGGGAATTGCATCCTAGGATATTAAAAGAGCTGGCAGAGGTCATTTCGGAACCGCTTGCTATAATTTTTGAGAAATCTTGGAGGACAGGAGAATTTTAGCAGATTGGAAGAGAGCAAATGTTATCCCCATCTTCAAGAAGGGAAAGAAAGGGACCCAAAAAATTTCGCCCAGTCAGCCTGACATCGGTACCCCGGAAAGATCCTGGAGCAGATCATTAAGCGTTCAGTTTCTAATCTTTTAGAAAACAACGCAATAATCACGAGAAGTCAACATGGATTTCTCAAAAATAAGTCATGCCAGACTAATCTGATCTCTTTTTATGATAGAGTTACTAGCTTGATAGATGAAGGGGGAAAGCTGTGGATGTAGCATTTCGATTTCAGTAAGGCCTTTTTACAAAGTTCCCCATGACATTCTTGCATCGAAGCTAGTAAAATGTGGGCTAGACAGGGCTACTGTTAATTGGATATGTAATTGGTTAAACCGACCGAACCCAACGGGTGATCACGGATGGCTGCTTTTTTATCCTGGAGAGAAGTGACTAGTGGGGTGCCACAAGGTTCTGTCCTGGGCCCAGTGCTGTTCAATATTTTTATCAATGACTTAGATGAAGGAATAGAGGGCATGCTCATCAAATTTGCAGATGACACCAAATTGGGAGGGGTTGCTAATATGCCAGAGGACAGGATCAAAATTCAAAATGACCTGGATAGATTGGAGAGCTGGGCCAGGGCGAACAAAATGAAATTCAACAGAGAGAAATGTAAGGTCCTACATTTAGGCAGAAATAATGGAATACAGAAATATAGGATGGGGGACACTGGCTGGAAGCAGTACGTGTGAAAGGGATCTGGGAGTTTCATAACCACAAGCTGAACATGAGTCAGCAGTGTGATGCGGCAGCCAAGAAAGCCAATAAAATTTGGCTGCATAACAGGAGTATTTCTAGATGGGGGGGTATGGTACCACTCTACTCTGCTTTGGTTAGACCCCATCTTGAATACTGTGTCCAGTTCTGGGCACCCCAATTCAAGAAGGATATTGACAAGCTGGAGCAAGTCCAGAGGAGGGTGACCAAAATGGTGAGAGGCCTGGAAAACATGCCCTATGAGGATGACTAAAGGCTGGGTATGTTTATCTGCAAAAAAGGGAGGTTAAGAGGGGACATGATAGCCATGTTTAAATATTTGAAGGGATGCCACGTAGGGGAAAGGGGGGGCTTGTTTTCTGCTGCTCCAGAAACCAGGACAAGGAGCAATGGATTCAAGCTGCAGGAAAGGAGATTCCACCTGAACCTCAGGAAGAACTTCCTGACAGTCAGGGCTGTCCGGCAGTGGAATCTGCTCCTCGGAGAGTAGTGGAGTCTCCTACCTTGGAGGTTTTTAAGCAGAGGCTTGATGGCCATCTGTGGGATCTTTGAGGGTGTTCCTGCATGACGGGAGTTGGACTGGATGGCCCGTGTGGTCTCTTTCCCAAATCTACATTTCTATGATTCTATGATTCTATGATTCAACACATCCTGTGGAATCCTTCCGGCCCCTCCCGAAACTGCAAACCCCAGGTTTGGAGGTTGAAAAAGGAATCATAGCGCTATAACATCTGTGGGAAGCGTATGAAGCAGGGAAGAAACTGGCAATTTGACTCGGCACCCCCTTTAAGAGAAATGTGTTTATTTCAGCACTAGTTTTTCCTTATCACAACCCAGGTCTTGAGGGGGGCTCCCGGGGAAAGGGGAGTCCTTGGGGCGAAGGCCAAAACCCCCCGCTGGGGGCGTCGCCGGGTTTCCGAGGCAGCCACGGGGCAGAGCTCCATTTGGGCCCCACGGGCGGGGGGGGGGGTTTTGGGGCCGGAAGGGCTCTCGCCCGTTTGCGGCCTACCTGAACACCTCAGGAAGGCCTCGGCTTCGGTTAACCCCCCGCGTGTTTCTCCGTCCATTCAACGGACTGTCCGCATTCTTAGGCTACGCGAGTTTTATGTTTGGGGGGGGGGGGGGGCTTTTTCAGCCTCCACAAAAGGACAAACAGTCGATCCCTCCAGGAGGGGGGCCCCCTTTCTGGCGGGGGACACCCGGCGAGCCTCGCGAAGGGCGTCGCGGGAAAGGACAGAGGCCGGCCGGCCCCACGCCCGCCAAGGGCTCCGACTCTCCGCAGGGCGGGGACAGCCTCCGACTCCCCCCGCCGCCAGGGGGCGCCCTCCCCGCTCCCCCGCCTCCTCTCCAACCGCCCTTCCAATTCCTGCAGCAACGGCTCTCGCGCCCCGACGCCCCGCTCGCCGCCCGCCGCCGCCCCTTTTGTCCTACGGCCGCCGCCTCCCTCCGAGGACGCCTGCCAGAAAGCGGCCGGGCAGGCCGAGGCAGAGGGCGGGGCTTCGCACGCGGGATGCAGATGAAGCCGCCGCCGCCGCCGCCGCCGCCGGGCATTGTGGGAGCGGGGAAAGCGGGGCTCCCCCGGCGTTTGCGGGCGCCGGAGGAAGGCGGGCCCGTTCCGCGGCTGGGAGGGACTCGGGTCTCCTCCGGGCAGGGGCGAGGCGGAGGGGGAGGCGCCGGGGGCGCGGGCGTCGGCCCGCCGTGGCTTGGAGTGCGGGGGGCGCGGGTGGGCCCGGCGGGAGGCGGGCTTCGAGGCATACTTACCTGGCAGGGGAGACACCTTGATCACGAAGGAGGTTTTCCCAGGGCGAGGCTCGTCCCTTGCACTCCGGGCGTGCTGACCCCTGCGATTTCCCCAAATGCGGGAAACTCGACTGCATAATTTGTGGTAGTGGGGGACTGCGTTCGCGCTCTCCCCTGGCTTTGTGAGTGAGAAAAATAGAGGTGTCATTGTTCTTCCAGAAAGTTGAGCCAAGCGCTTGTTGCTCTTCTGGCGAATGCTCTCTCGACTCCTCTCGCCGCGTTTCCAGAAGCCTTCTTTTGGTTCGGGCTGGCTTTTTAGCAGTCCCTGCTATCTATCCCTGCAACTCTTTTCCGGCGCTGCCTTTCAATTTAGTTTTCCTCCTACCAGCCTTTCTCACTGCCTGCTTTTCATAGCCGCATGGAATTGTGGGGAGGATCCTGGTTTCAGTGTTCAATGATAATAGCTTGACACTTGAGTTCCTTCATAACTGCCCTTCAAGGGCCTAGTCTTCTTCCGATTTTTTGACTGCAGTCTCTCCAATTTTTTGACTGATGTTTCTCTAATTTTCACACCTCCTTTCTCCAAGTTTACTTCTAATTTACATATGATATGTTCAGCATACAAGTAACAGGGTGATAAAATGCAGCCTCACCTGACCCCTTTGCCAACTCAAAATCATTCCGTTTCTCTGTATTCTGTCCTGACGGTAGCCTCTTGTCCTATGTACAAGTCACACAAGCAGAACAATCAAGCGTTGTAGCACAACCAATTAGTTCAAAACAATCCATAGTTTCTCATGATCTGCACCCAACTTGGACATATGTCATTTCTCATGCCACATATGGTAGAAGTCTTTATTGCAGAATTTTGAGCATGACTTGCTTGCATGGGAAGGTAATGCAATGGTCGTTTGATCACTGCAATTCCTGATGTCCTTTTTTCCATATTTTTCCATATTTGTTACTGTTGGGTGAAGTTTCCTTCCTTTAACTGAGTAGCAGAAAAAGCATGCCTCAATCTCTGTGTGTCTTCCCTGACCTGAGACATGCTTTTCCATACCTTGGCTCAGTCAGACAGAAACGCGACGAGAGGAAGGAAAACAGAGGAAGGAGCCATTTTTCGTTTGGGAGGACATGTAGTGGGGAAGGAGGTTTGCGAAAGGAACAAAAAACCCCAAAGGTAACATGCAAAGCGGGGAGCACACGCAGGGGAGTGACTGCAGCGTGGAGGAGGAAGGGTTTCCTTTGAGGCGACAGGCCATAAGGCCAAGAGGCTTGGCCTGGCGCCACACGGAGATAAAAAATCTCCTGGACATTTGCGGTGAACGTAGGTTCCAGAGGGACCTCCAGGCTACCTACAGAAATATAGAAATTTTCGAGGAGATTGCGAGGGAAATGATTAGAAGGGGACATAGGCGGACCGCTGAGGAGTGCAGGACGAAAACTAAAAGACTGCGTGCAGCCTACCGTGAGGCTGTGGCGGAAAATAAACGGACGGGCGCAACCAGGGCGGAATGTCCCTACTTTGAGGAACTTTCCAGGATTTTGGGGGGGACGCGAGTGCCGAACCTCCAAGAGTCGTTGAGAGCTTGCAGGTCGCCATGGGACCCGAGCAACCAGCGAATGAGAACGCGGCATCAGAAGGTACGTAGGGCAGCGAGTCGAGGGATTTTCCCTTCCCCTATATGTATTTTTTGCGCCCCCACTAAATCCGATTTTCCCTTTTTCAGGGGTGGACGAACTGATGAGCCAGGAACTGTTTGAACAAACTTCATATGATGGGGAGTCATCAGGTGAGGCTGCATGGGTTTACAATACATTACATTTTGATTTACTGTACAATAACCCTTCGTGGTTTCAGGGCAACGCAGGAAAACGGACATAAATAAATAACAGGTGGATGAGGCCCAGAGAGCAGGCCTCACATGCAAGCAGGGCGCGTCACGTGCATGGCCACAACGGCCCACCACTCCTGCTGCTCCTTTGGAATACTTCTTCTTTCGCAGCAAAAGGGGTGGCATGTCGACTTTCCAGGGAACTTTTCACTCTCTAGGTGACATCAGTGCCATTTACATTACCATTCTTTGCTTGCAGGAGTGAGGAAATTCCGAAAGGAGAAACCTTATGGGACTTAAGTGACAATGCCATTTCCACACCACACTGTTACAGCGCAGCATTCCACTTTCAGCATCCTATGGGATTCTGTGGTATGTAGTTTAGGGAAGGGTATATAGAATTCTCAGCCAGAGAGCTCTTTGGCTTTAGCAAACTACTAATCCCACAACTCCACAGAATGTTGAAAGTGGAATAATGCACTGTAACAGTATGGTGTGGCTCTCGTCCCAGGCCAACCACTTATAGCCTCCTGCAGCAAGGTCTAACTATTTCGTTTTACCTCCAAGCAGGGATCAAGAACAGCTGCCCCACAACTATGCAGGTTGAAACTCCTGCACCGGGGAGTTCTAGCACCACGGCTGCTGGTGAGTTAAGGTGTCCTGCAGCCGAAATATTGCTGCGGGGAGTTTATATTGCATCGGGATAACCGTGGTATGATTTGTCACCACAGGTTTGGAGATTCAGAGCATGGCGTTACGCGGCGGCCTTGATATGCCCATTGTACTTTTCGAGCCTTCATGGCCGGGACAACCTCAGCATGCTGTTATCTTCACAGTTAAAGTTTCTGTGCATCCGTTAGGGCAATGCCCGGAAAATGGCATTTAACATTCTGCCTGTTGTTGGACTGCCATTTAAAGTTTCTTGGCAACCTTCCAGTTGGAGGCTGAAGCCTTACATGAAGCAAGGTACATGACTGTGACAACTGTTTTGTGTGGTTTCTATCTTTCTACAGTTTTTTGAGTACCTTGATTTCAAAAAAGGCTGTCTAATCGCCACTTGCTCATACATGTTGTGTCCTAGCTCCGAATGATAGTAGGTTGACTTCTCAATCTTATTCTGAACAGATGACTGCCCCAGCACTAGCCCGGACAGGGAGAGCGAGATACCCACGGCGAGAATGTCCCCCCTGTCACGCCTGAGGATGAGCAGGAACAGAACCGCAGCGGGGGGCCGGGACAAGGCGTTTGCCTATGCAAGGGCAAGCTTGGACTTCATGCGCGAACACGAGGAGAGGAGCTTGCAACAGATGGCCATGGATCGCGAGCAGGCGGCTCGAGATAGCGACAGGGCAGAGAATGCGCGGCAGGAGATAATATCAATTCTAAGGGTATGCGCCACTGCCATGTCTAATATTTCAGATGCAGTAACAGGCGTGGGCGGAACAAGCCAATCACCTCCTGGCTCCTCCCGGTCCCGACAGCTAACTTTTGGGGAGCACAGCGCAAACGTAGCCGGAGCAGCGAAACGGCGGCTCCCAGCCAAGGAGCAGGAGGGAGGGAAGGGCAAGGCCGCAAGGGCCAGGAAGCCACGGCAAATTTATAGCCCTTGAGCACTTTGTGGGCCCTGGCGCAGGAAAGAAAATCCAGGCCTAGCTTTTCCTTCCCAAGCGGGCCAGCGATGTACTTGTTTGTCGATGAGAACTGTTCATAATGGAGCGTTCTTCTCCCCAATAGTTTTTTTTTCCGCATTTATCAAAACAGTCAAATAAAACCTATTACCATTTTCAATAAACAGACGCAATATTTATTTGTTATAACATTTTGGGTTAAATGGCCGTCCAGTAACACAAGAGATCAATATAGTCCAGGTACAGCTTGAAGGAGGACCCACTCCTCGCTGTGTGGGGGAAACGCTCCAAAGAGGGGGGGAAACAGTGACAGCTAATTGCAGTCGCCCGCAATCATATTGGCGATAGCGTCCCTCACCAGTTCCCCTTCATGGATCCTCCTGGAAGAGTCATGAGGACGGGACTCCCTGTCGGTGCGTCTCAGAGTCAAGGGGGTTGGCTTCTGTATCACGGGGTGGAGAAGGTGCCCTTTGCTCTCACAAATGTTGTGTAGCACCACACAAGCAGACACCACGGGGAGGTAGTTCTTCTCCGAAACGGTCAAAGGGGCCGAGAGACACCCCCATCTGGCCTTAAGCCGGCCAAATGCGCGCTCCACAACATTCCTACAGTGGTTGAACACCCTGTTGTAGGCTATCTTCTTGGGGGTGAGATGTCCGCTGTAAGGCTTCATTAGCCATCTCGACAGTGGGTATGCAGCGTCGCCCAGAATAACTGGGCCTATGGTGACACCGTCTATGGTGATGGTCGGGTTCCCGGGTACAAACTTTCCAGCCTCCATGGCATGCCAGAGTGATGAGTGCCTGAAAACGAAGGCATCGTGCGTTCTTCCAGTGTAGCCCAGCACGATGTCCACAAACCTCCCCGAATGATCCACTGTTCCCTGTAGGAGAATGGAAAATGCGCTCTTCCTGTTCACAAATTCTTCCCCGCGCCCCTTGGGTGGTCTTACTTTGATGTGCGTGCCATCCACAGCTCCAACGCACTGAGGGAAACCCATCTGGCGGAAACCATCCATAATCTGTGAATGTAGAGGGCAAGGAAACAAGTAGTCAGTTTGCAGCTGGTTTGAGGTAAAAATATTTGTGGTGGCGCACGCGCACACACCCCAATGGGACCTGGTTGGCCTAGTGTCTTGGAGGACAGGACACAACTTCATTGCTTGGCCCACACATTAAAACGGGCACCAAATCCAAAGAAATCGCGCGCTCCCCATGGGGTGATAAAGTAACACTGTGGGGGGAAAAGAGGCAAGCCTCGCAGAGTGTACCTGGTTGCCTTCAGCAGTTATGTCACGCTGATGGAGGGGGCAAAGTGCCCTGCTGCCTCCCGCTCATCCCAAGGGGCCATGATGGCCGAGATGGCATATACTGGGTTTTGCTGGAACGCCCCCAAACCTGAAGGTCCACAACCACATCCCGCAGTGCCTCCACAGCTAGCTGTTTTCAGCTGGTATCTTTACAGGGGAACTTTCTGCTGGCAGGCCTTAATTAGATAATCCGGATACCGGGAACCCCGTGGACATCCATGCACCTTCTTCTGGGTGGCAATTTGCTTGGCAACTCTACAGTCTTGGCGCCAGTTCACTGCAAAACCCAACCTCTTCTCCCAGAGAAAACCAAACCCCCTCCTCCTCCCATTTAAGCCCACTGGGTTTGGGAATCAGCGTACCTACCCTCCGGTAGTCCCCCAAGCACACAGTGGATGCAAGGAGTTCATGCTCGATCGCAAGGCACACCTCGATCACGATGACAGACACCGTTGACACTCCCAGGCCAAAAGTGTTCGCTGTCTTCCGGTATATCAGGGGCGATGTAAGCCACCACACGGTGATGGCCACCCTCTCCTCTACAGAAATCGCTTGCCTCATCCCTGTGGTTCTTCTTTCAAGGTAGGGACGCAGGCGCCCCGCGATTTCAAAGAGGGTGGCTTTCGTCATCCGGAAGTGGTACAACCACTGGTAGTCATCCCATTTCTGCAGCACCTCCTCGCTCCACCACGCCCGCCGCATCCGCTCCCGAACCCACCACCTTCTGGGGCGCGGGACTTCATACAAGAGAGGTGCAAGAATTGTGTAATACAACCTCGAGCGTCTCATGGCAACGCGACGGTTCCTTGCGAGCCTGCGCCTACTCGCACCATCTTCGGGTCAGCAATATTCAAGCGCTCCTAACAAGGCTGCAATTGCTGTCATAAACGGGGCAAGGAGCCCAGCTATTTCCCTCAACTGCTCGCTCGCCATACTCAAAACAGCAAAAAGCGAGCGGGCAGGAAAAGTTTTTGTCAAAAGTTTCCGCGGCGTTTCAGCAGGCGCGGGGGAGGGGGTGGATCCCGGGAGGGTGCGAGGGGACGCGCGTGCGTTTTGGCGTCATCGATGACGCCCAAACTTTTACTTTTTGAAAAAAGGGCACCGCCAATCAAACGCTAGGTAGGGCGGGGAAAGGACAACGTTGGGAGGGGCTATGGCCGCGCTGTGTGAATGCGATAATGCTCGCCTAGCCTCTTGCCGATCGAGCCATGAGAAACGACAAAAGTTCGGCACGTTTTAGCGGGGATTGGGAAAAAGCCTGCCTGGATCGCGGTGGGAAGATTTCAGAGCCCCGTGTGAAAAGGGCCTAATACTTCCGACATTCTCTTCACTATTAATGCCTTCCTGTTTTTTCCTTTATTTTCATTTCCTGAGTAAAACAGGGTATAATTATGTGATTGAAAATGTTACATTTCTGCCATCTTTGGCTGAATCATCCCAAGTATACCAGTATTTATGTTTTTTGGTTTTTATTTTGAAATGCACAGCACCCGTGCAGAAAAAGAAGATGACCTGAAGCCCATCTGGGAGTGAAAGGGAGAGGGCTTGTCAGCTACTGCATATACCCTTTGCCACCTCTTCCCTCATTCTGGGACTCCTTCACCACAACTGTACGAGTGCCTTCTTGGTGTCCAACCAGCAGTTTCCATCAAGTTCCCCCACTGGACTGGGTTATTTCCCTGGTCTGGGGAATATAAGGAAGACTACTTTGGTGCGGGTTCACTACCAGTGCGGTCATCCTTTTGGGGGAGCCGCTTTGGAGTGGCCGAAGGGCAAGGGCCTGTCTTTCTGCTGCTTTGCAGACAAGAACAGGTTGCTGCCTGATGAGCACTGCTCTGTTGGGATAAACAGCTGGCCATTTTTTGTGAGGAGGGGAGAGGTGGTGTCCACAAAGGGAGGGAAGTGATGGTTCCCAGAGATCAGCCCTCCTCAGTTATACAGGGCAGAGGGAAATACAGAAATGGTGGACAGCTGCACTCTGCTGGGGTAGAGTTTGCAATAGGCTGTTGTCCACCCACAGGCTTTTTCCCATTCCCAATAACCTGGATAGCTGTAGTTGCAGTCCCCCTGGGTTTACAAGGCTGCTTCTTAATGCCGGCTCAGTAAATAGTAAAACAGGTGCCATCCAGGACTTGATCCTAGATGAGCTGGCCGATCTGGCATGTATTACAGAGACCTGGTTGGATGAGGTGGGGAGGGGGTTAATTTCTCCCAGTTTTGCTCAGTAGGATTCTTTGTGCAGCAGCAGCTAGACCTGGACAGTGGGGAGGTAGGGCTGAAGTTGCAGTGGTCTGTTAGGATGATAACCCCCTGACCACCTGCCCAAACCCTCAATCTGGCGCATTCAGATGTGTTTATTTGAAGGTGGGTGGCTGGGACAGATTAGAGATTCTGTTGTTGGTACGGTGCCCAGCCTATTGCTCAACAGTCTTCCTCCCTGAGCTGGCCAGGATGGGCTTGGGGGTGGTATTGGAGTCACCATGGCCTGAGGCCCTCCCTAAACTACAAACCTCAGGATTCCATAGGATGTTGAAAGTGGGATAATGGCACTATAACAGTCTAGTGCAGAAATGGCCCTCAGCTCAAATTCACGCTCAGCCATGGAAACCCAGTGGGTGACCTTGAGCAAGTCATATTCTTTCAGCCTCAAAAGAAAGCAAAGAAAACCCCATGATCAGTTCACCTTAGGGACACTGTAAGCCAGAAACTGCTTGAAGGCACACAACGGCAAGTAGATTCCAAAAGGAGTACCTCTCCTTGAAACTGAATATGCAGAACACTTCAAGGACTATGTCTGGCTACACAGTGTGCACTGGCTAAACTTTACCAACTGCCTGGTTTAGAGAAGGACCCACAACTGAAATGTGGCAATCTGTAACTATAAGATTAAGAAAAAAGGCCAAGTCATTTTAATTTGCATTTCTTTCTATTTCTCCTTAACCTCACTACAATACAGATGCTTCCCCTACTTTTGCTTAGTAAACCTTGCTTATGACATTATAAACTGGACACATGGGCACCGTCCATGGACAGTCCACTGGACACAGTGACATTTTTCACTGAGGGGAGCACCTGCTAAGCACAGTCAGTTTGACAGGAAACAAACGTTACAGATGCCCAATCCTTCTACATTCCTCAATGCCACCACTGCCATAGTTGTAGAAGGTTTCCCCCAGACCTTCAGAGCAGAGTGGGTGAAGACACGAGGGATTGCAAGGGGAGGGTGAATCAACAAAGATCACAATTTCCATTTTCCTAACAGAATTCCTTGGAGAAATTACATACCTTCCAAAATTTAATAGATGAAAACTGGGACACATGTGGCCACACAACATCAAAAGTGTGGTCAAAATGGTGAAAGTAATTAATGAGGAAGAGCACACAATTTGGAGAGGCTGCTGGGAAGAGCAAGATTACACCACCTCTGTTACTTCAGCCCAGGCTTACCTGGTGATAGCACTAGATATCTGTTTTTGATATCAGAATCATTCGGCCTTCCTCTGCCACCCCACTCTATGTGTTTGCGAGGTCTCCGGACAAGCACGTAAACAGGCGCACCAGATAATTGCTGGACATTCCATTCTCTACCTAGGCAGGCAGAACAAAGCCTCTCCGTTGCTTCATGGACTTCCTTGCAAACACCTTTTTGCTTAAGCGCGATACCAACAAAGGCGCCCGGCTCTGAGCCGATAGTCTTACAAAGCCAAGCTAAGCACTTTGCATTTGCATACTGGCTACACTGTTGTTGATTCTGCGCTAAGCCGATCATGTTAAATTTGACCTTTTCCAAAGCTTTGTCCCGCTCCAAACTCGCATTGTTCTCACTGAATAAGGCATGGCCTGCAGTCACAATTCACCCTATATAAACCCCCAGATTCAGAGAGCACCTCGGATCGCTCCTGAATACCATCCAGCCTTGCTGCTGCTGTGTCTGGCGAGCCGTCCCCTCAGTTCCAGTAACTGAGCCCACTTAACCCCGGATCGCTCCAGACTTCCATCCCACCTTGCTGCCGCTTTGTCTGGCGAGCTCCCCTTGGCCTCCGTGCTGAGTTTCTTCCCTACCATCTTCAGCTTCTTCAGGACTATGAGAAAAGGTGTCGTATCACCCATTTCCCCCAAAAATCCTTATTTCTGATTCTTCCGATAGCTGTGTGATTGTGGTGTCTTTACTGTTTGTTTGTCTTTCAATAAAAACATCACTTTTGCTATTTTAAAACTGTTTGACTGCTTGACTGACCTGACCCCGTAGACCAGCGGTTCTCAACCTGTGGGTCGCGACCCCTTTGGGGGTCAAATGACCCTTTCACAGGGGTCGCCTAAGACCGTCCGAAAATACGTATTTCCAATGGTCCTAGGCTCCATTCCCTCCTTGGTGGTGGTGCGCAAGCGCGAGCTACGCGCTCGCATCCTCCTGCCCCCTGTTCAGAAGGGACTGAAATTGCTCCCCTTCTCTGCTACCAGGAGAACCTCCCATCTGATGGGCCAGCTTGGCGGGGGTGGCAGCACAGGGGGCAGGCCCCCTTCTCACCATGGCCCCTGCCCCACTTGCCATGGAGGGGGGTGCTGCAGAAGGGCCGGGGGGCCGCAAGGCAGCGCTTTTCGGGGGGCGAGCTGCGCCCGGCGCAAAAGACAAAGGCACTGGGATTCCTCCCCCCCGGCCAAGGTCAACACTGTGGAAACTTTTCCCACACTGCCCCCCCAGTGGAAATGAGAGTGAAGCAGGAGCAGAGTCCGGGGGGGGGGTTCTCGGAGTTTTTTCCCGGGGGAGACGCACAACTTCTTTCCCTCCCTGCCCGCCCCCCCCATTCCTGGCCAGCAAGGCGACCTTTGCCGGGGGGGGGAGGCATTGTAAATAATAAATAAATAATTTTATGGTTGGGGCTCACCACAACATGAGGAACTGTATTAAAGGGTCGCGGCATTAGGAAGGTTGAGAACCACTGCCGTAGACATTGGATTACAAGATCCCTGCTAAGTTACCCTGCCTCTCGCTAGCTTTAGTGAGTGCTCCAGCTAATTTCCCCACCTTTGCGTTAGTGTGTTTTGGTTATTTGGGTGCCCCTTCTGGGATCCCCAGAGAACAGGGTAACACCTCCTCTTCTCTCTCCATTGCTGAGTTAATTGGGTGCAAATTACTTTTATACTTTGAATTCAGTTTGCTGTAACTGAAGTAAACTGAGGACAGGAAGAGAGAGAAACTGGGACATTTTAAAAGCAGGAGAAAAAGTGGAATGACAGAGGATTAATCAGGACTGGCCCTACCAAATTGGGACAGTTGGAGGGTATGAGATAAGAAACCTTATTCAATTTCCCTCCCATCTGCAGAGGACAGATTCTGGATCTAACCCACTGTCTAGGCAATTTAAGACTGCTGAATTGAGATAAATCAGATAATTCTAAAACTTGACAACAAACTGGAACACCAAAACCATTTTTCTTTGTAAGGGATAGACCCTTCAGTGGGCTCAGTGAGTGCTTACAGCAAGTTTTGGAAAAGTGGAGAAAACATGCTCAAAGATTCTCCCCCAACACAGCAACACACCCAAGGTTACATTTGGTTGTAAACATACAGAAGAGCTTTTAACAAGGAGCCACATTTAAATTAAAAATATTATAAATTCACTTAAGGGTTGCAGTCTTGCATATGCTTAACCAGAACAAAGCTTTATTGAGTACAATACACACTGTATATGTGAATAAATATGCAAAAGATCTATCAGCATGTTGCTCACAGACATAACCGCATTTTTGGTGGAGTTGTACATTCAACACTTTGGAGGTGAAAGAGTTTGCAGATGCTTATTTACATGTCTACTGTTTTGTTTCTGAAACTTACACGAAATAAGTAAAATAAGATTAGTCATCAAAACATGGCTGGCCTTTCTGAAAGCCTAATTTTTCACATATAAGACCCTTGAAGTTTTATGTAGCAGGAGGGGCCCTTAAATGAACTAATTTTAAAATGACATTAATTTTCCATGGATGTGTGATTGTTCCTATTGCTCCACAGAGTGATCATTAAAATTAAGAACATTGGGTAAACTGTGACACTACATTGACATGTCAAAATTCCACTGAAATTAGCAAAATAGACAATCCTAGGATTGTACCCAAAATAAAATTTTGCTCAGTTAAATCAAACTTATTCTCAAGAAAGTGTGCACAGAATTGTACTTTATGTGTTCAGTACTTTAGATTTGTTGCTTTCACTGACACTGACTGTGCCTGACTTTTGTGAGACCAAGAAACTGCAAGACCACAGCATAGTTTAACTTGACAAGTTAAAGGAAATTACATAAATGAATGAAAAATAATTTGAACTGTGTAAAATCAGCTATACTGTGGCCATTAAGGAGAAGCAGAGAGAAAGAGGAAGTCCCTGCCACAGCTCAGAAACAGCATATGTATTTTACTCCATAAAGTATTAGGAATATTGATGGTATTATGTTCTTCCACTGAATTCAGGTTTCATCTGGTCATGAAACCAGGCATGCAGTTGAAGTTTCATTTTGATTCCTATCACACTTGCCTAAAGGGGCCGTTCCATCTCACAATCACATTTCAGGCACCATGATAATAACCTTAGAGTAATTCCTTAGGGCAACTGGAGGATTTGAATGCATCTGGGATCTCACTATCCAATTTAGAAATTATTTTGTAAATTGGTTTTTTCCAGGACGGGTCTAAGTCCATTCCTTCCCTGACAGCATTAAAGAATTCCTGAAGGGTCAAACTGGCAACATCCAGGAAAGCATCAGGAACCTGCCAAGAAGGAGAATAAGGAGGTTAGGGAAATGAAACATAGCATTGCTTCATCTGGTATGGGTAGACTGATCTTCACTGGACAAAAATATGGTATGGAGGCACCTGAGAGCATCTATCCTTGCAGAGGATATCATTATTCCTGCAAAGTGTAAATTCTGAATGAGCATAAAACTGCATTTTCTCCCTTGTTAATGGACAGAACAACTTATTTTTCTAACCTGACTATACCAAAGTCACAGAAGCTCTGCTAGGAAAAAAAGGCCCCTCAGTCTTTTACAGAGAAAATATCAAAAAGAAAGTAAATCAGCTGCTATAAACAACAAAGAACAAGAAGGAAACAGGATAAACAATAATAAGGAAAAAGTTAAATTTAATATAAATTGCTCAGCAATCTCCATAAAGAGAGAAGTTCCAAAGAATTGTTGCTATGGACAAAAAGGTACTGAGGGAAAGACTGGAAATGTCAATGCATGTGCATCAGACAGTGGGCACGGCTCCCACCGAAAATTACTTCAGTTTGCTCTAGAAACTTCTGTCAGGCTCTGGAAAGGTGCAGAACAATCCATAAACCTTATCACACCGTGTCATTATACTGTAACAGCAGTGGTTTACTCTTGTTTTTGTCCAGCATTATTGCATCATATTGTGGCTCTCCCCATGCTGTACAGTCGTTGGGAATGAGATTTTGTTCATGCTGGAAATAATCCGTCAATTGCCCCTTTCCTGCTACAATTCAGTAGCTGTTTCATTGTGAGAATGATCAACTAGTGGGTGTGATCTTGCTGACCTTCCCTTTGGGGATTCCAAAGGAAATCTCCAGCAGGGAAACCTCAGACTATTTCTGGTATCTGTGTGGGGAGGACAAACTTCCCAAGAGAACAGCTGTGTTTTCTATGCTCTATGCTCTTTAAATCCTTTTCAGAATCCTATCTATCTATCTATCTATCTATCTATCTATCTATCTATCTATTGTTTGCTGTTATAGTGTAATAAGGGTGCAGTTCTGACCTGTTAACCAATAAAGTCACTACTCAAATCCCTTTATGTCATTGGAATGTTTTCCAAAGATCTCTCCACAGCTTTCCTGAAATACCATGAACCACAATGTTACCACCAGAGGGTTACTTTGTTAATTTTTTTTAAGGTAAGGTAAAGTAAGGTAATTGTGAGTGAAGCGGTTTTTGAACACTTAACTTGAAACAACTGACTATTACGATAAGCACTTTTGTTTTTCACAGGGAAAAGATCTCAAAAATGGCAGGGGTGGTGTGGTGCATTTCTCCTCCTGTGCCACCTCTCACAAAGAAAGATTTGGACTGTGATGGGTGTGCTGAAATGATGTCATGCCATAATTGCATTATTACAGCTTTTTTTTTAAATTGAGGCAAACCAGTGATGGAGTAGAAGGTGTGGCAAATGAGGTGGTAATAACAGCATTAGTGTGGATGAAAAAATGGTAAACCATGCTGTTACCAGTGCAAAGGTGTGATACACAATGCCAACAATCAGCTATTATTGCAAGTATAGCTCCAGCAGTTTTTGAATGGTATAATCCAGCATAATGGCATGGTGTGATAAGCTCCCATATGTGTGAGTTCACAGATAACCACTTGAAGAACTACAGTTACAAGTAAGCAACCTGTTCTTTTGGTTGGTGTAAGTGGTTAAAATGTTTCAGGGTAGACATTGGATGATTCCATCCATTATGCCTTTAAAAATACTTACATTTATGTGACAAAAGATTATATCAGCACAAGCAGCTAACAAAATTCCAGCCAATGACCCTACACAATTGGGGCTTAAAGTTTGTCAGCAACACACATAAAAGTTTGAAATGTGGTTTAAAATGCTGTTATAGAACAGCCACCTCCATCATTCACACATACTTGGGTATCTCATATCACCGTATTACAGAGACAAATGTGTTACTCTGGCTTGTATAGAATATGGTGCCTTTTCTTTCTACAGTGTTCTTTTCATTCTAGTGTCCCAGAATAACCAGGTACACCATATGTCACAGGGAGCTGTTCAAAAATAAAGGCTATGTTCTCAGAATAAGACATGTCCCCTAAAAGGAGGAATACTTGCTAAGGGTAGGCTCACCTCAAAATCATTCCCTTTGTTGTAGTGGACGTTGAGGATCCGGAAAAGCTCTGAATCTCTAGTCACAAGGAGGTGATTGGGATCTGTGACACCTTCCAAAAGAGCTTGCCTGGCAAACTTTTCCATCTGGATGTAATAAAATTCACGGAAGTTGCTAAACCACTTGATAAGCTGGGAAGTGATACAGCGGGTGAACTGTGGAAACACCATGCAATAAACTATTATGAGGTACATTCTCTTCCAATTTTACAGGCTAGAAAAGGAAAATGGGAGCAAAGTAAACCCGGGCTGGCACTCCACAAGCCAACTGAATCCTAATCTTAAGACTCCATCAGATCTCAGATGACCAGTTGAGTGCACTGAGCTTCACTCTCCTTACCTTCCTCACATAAGAAGGCAAGGTATGAGTCAAGTGGCTGAGCTGCAACCTTGCGAATGTAGCCCCTGTCCCTCTCATAGTCCAGTACCTCCCTTATGAATGGAAGAGGCTTTGAAGAGGAGGAATCCAGGGAAGCTCTGTAGGTCAGGCTGGTGACCCTGGAACGCTGGATTAAATCATGGAGGAGCAGTTCCCCACTACCAGTGCAGCAACCCATCCGTTGTAATTGTGTGTCTTTATCCATTGTAAACCAACACAACAGATTTATAGACAGCCATTTTAGTTAATGCCAGTAGAAACAAGGAAGAATCTTGTGGCACTTAAAAGACTAAGCAGTTTATTATTATGACATAAGCACCTCTGATGAAGTGAATTCCAATCCACAAAAGATTATGCCATAATATATTTGTTTGTCTTTATATGTGAAATTAAGGTGTCACAACACATAAGGTGATTGTTCTGCATACTGTCACTAGAGGTCACTAACATTCCATCAATATGTCTTTCAAGCCAGCTGGTGTTCACCGCCATGCAAGAAGTGTGTGTGGAGGGGCGGGGGTGAATTCTCATTTGAATCTCTGCAACCATATCCCACATCACATCTTATAACTGATTAAATGCAGATAGCCTTGACTTCAACAATAGCCAGGCTTTTTCCTCTCCCCCCAACCTTTTGTTTGCCCAAACTAGTCCAATAAAAAGTTCTGGAGAACTGGAATGCTGGAACACTTTGCATGATCTTTTGGCTGGCCTAAGTAAAGGTCTTGCCCCAAGATCAATTTTGTGGTTTTTTTCTGATGGCCAGCATGTTTGTGCATGCTTGATTTAATCCATACAAGAAAGTGTTAATCCTTGTTAGTCCAGTTTATTATGTTTATTTTTTTTATTTATATCTCACCTTTCTTCATCAAAGAGGGAACCAAGGCCTCTCTCTCTCTCTCTCAGTCTCTATCTTTCACACACATACACACAAATTAAAACATTTGATCCAAAGAATAGACTGGGTTGGAGATTAACATGATAGGCACTGACAGTGCAGTCTAAAACTAATGTTCTTTTGTACACACTGACATGCACACATGCTGATTGGTCCCTGACTTGTTAGATGAAGCAGAACAGTTTTTACCTGGACATCTAGGAAGTAGGCTTTCAGCAGAGAAGATGTAGGGTAGCGAGAGAAGAAAAACATCAGCTTAGCCTTTTTCAAATGGCCAGGTGTCAAAGTTTCCTGAATGTAATCTGGAGTCAAGGGAAAATCACTTGCAGTTCCTGCAGCCAACTTGAACTAGATTAGCACAATATCACATGCTGCCAGTAGCTTTGCCAGGCTGGATACAGGGCAGAGCTCATGTAACTTTAACCCTTAACAGACTGAGATTGCAAAACAAGGTACCATAAAATTGCAGCAAGCAGAATAAAAGCATCTGCCTTCTCTCTCTTCCTGCTCTCCACCATGGAGGCAAGAGCCATGTTGTGAGGGGATGGCTGCAGCTGAAAGTTCCTGTTTGGAAGGTGAGAGAGGACAGATACAGTACCTTCATCCTGGTGTTTTACAGTACTTCATGTTGCTCCATGAGCATCATGTTCAGGATTAATTTACAACAGCCCATCCCATATTCAAGCTAGAAACTCTAATTGCTGAATATACCTGCAGGGCCTTTCTTTTGCTGTGGAAGGATGCCATGGGACAGAACTTGTGGCGGGGGGAGACATCTAAGGACCCATGTGGCAAAAAGGCCCATAAATGCAGCAGGCTAGTAATCCTCTTCAGGAGTAACACAGTTCGTTGATACCATTTGCACTTCTTTGCTTGAAAATTCCTATTGTTCTACAAACAAACTGCACAGAAGGCTAAATCTGAGTAGGGTTGGCTCTTTCCATCACAGCTTTGCAAAAATGAGAGAAATTGTGCTTGGCAGAATTTACTTATTTTGCATAGCTCTTTAAAGGTACATCTCAGGGTTGGAAAATAACAGTCTCTGTAATAAGGATGCAACTTGTTCTCCTGCATTCTGTATGTCACTGTCTTAAATCTGGATGACATGGATGGATATATTCAAGTGCCCTTGCTCTAGTGTTACACAGTTCTATGGCAAAAACCTTCCTTTATTTCTTATCCAGACTATGAAGAGATGTAGACTTTATTCAGAAGATAAGTTGGCACAGCACATTATTAACTGCAGTGAGGGGAATCAGTAAGGGGCCCTTGACACTACACAATTATAGCACTATGATCCCGCTTTAATTGCCACAGTTGCATCCTATGGAGTCCTGGAGTTTGTAGGCTGGTGCAGCACTGAAGCTCTCTGGCTGAGAATTCTAAATACTCCTCCCTAAATTGCAGAATTTCATAGGATGTTGCCATGGCAGCTGATGTTGCCATGGCATTGTAACTGTATAGATGGCAGATGCCAAAAGTCAAGGCACATATTCTTTGTAGCTCAACACAGAATTAAACATTGCCTTTGGAAACATGTAATAAAAAAATGCTGGCTGTCACCTTTGCTAAATAAAAACAATTGGGAAGAGGTCATTCAGATGAGGGAAGGATAGAACTTGGAAATGTTACTGTTTTGGGACTGTAGCTCTCAGTGGTTATCTTGACTGAGGGATTTTGAGAGTTCTAATTTTTTCAAACTCTGGGAAAGAGTTCTTAATCTTTTCCCACTTGCTCCTTCTCTACTGCAGTAGCATCACCTTCATTTCCCTTCCTATAGTTAAGTTTGTGTCTCGGATCCTGCAGGATGAAATCTTGGAGAAGCTGTGGAAAAGCAAAGGGCAGAAAGAGGCCAGAACTTTCTTTACCTACTCATCCCCTACCTGCTGAACACTTCCTCAGGACAAATTGCTTGCCTTCAAAGCAACATTGGGGGGTTTTTTGTTTGTTTTTGTCAAAATGGTCACTGAAGTTTTGCTACACATTTGTATTCAATCTTTCATTCAGAAACAATAGATAACAGTGATATTCATGTTTTATCTTGCCTGTCAACATGATAGAGGCCCACCATATATACTGAACAGAAGTTTCCACTATTCTTTACCATTGGCCATGTTAGGTATGACCACTGCTATAGCTCAAAATATCTGAAGAGCCAAATTCTTCCCACATCTATTGTATGAAAAGTCAGCACAGTATGGCCATACATAGTTGAAGCTTTAAATCAGAAATGGGCCATTTTGATTCTCCAGGTGTTGTTGGACTACAGTCCCCATAATTCCTCATCGTTGGCTAGGACCAGTAGTCATTGCAGCCCAACAACCCCTGGAGGACCACAAGTTTTTCACCCCTGCTGTAGATGCTGAGGATATGGGAGGGCCCCTAAAGGATATATGTATTGAGGGGAAGTACATCCCATCCATCAGAGCACACATTTCAGCAAACCCTGCCTTTGATGCTGGAAGAGAAGCCAAAGTTTCTATTTCCACAGATTTACAGGATATTGGATATTGTTGCTGTCTCATGACAGATGACTTCAATTTCATTGGTTGCTGTGGCATATCTAAGGATTCTGGGGAAGAAACCCTTCTTGGAGTGGGCCTGCCCCAATGGCCATCTGGACCACACAGTAGCATTGGACTAAGAAGATTTTCTTGGACTGCAGAGGAGTCCATGGTTAAGGGATAATTCCCATGTAGCACTTGGCAGAAGTTTCTTTCAGGTTTTGAGTGGATGGAACGAGAAGGAAAGACATGGGGTCTTTCTGTGATTATAGACATTGAACCTTCACGAGAAGAGATTGTTGGAAGCCATTTCCTGGATGCATTTTCTCCAGGACCTATAAATTCTCTTCCAGTAGAGGACACTGTCTCTGGGGTGCCAATGGGCAACTGAGACTGGAGGCCTGGTGATTTAGACAAGACCTTTTTCAAAACAAAGTCCACAGCCTGTGCCACCCCCTGCATTAACTCCTGTTTTAACATATCTGCAAGAGTTCTTTCTTCTGAAGTTGGAATACATGAATCCACAATTCTAGCTTCTTTCTCTGACAATTCAGGGACTTTCATCACAGGGATATTTTTTTGGAAACAATCTCTTTGTTGATCGTTTATGACAGCACTATCAGTGTTGTCCAGGCTTTGTCCAAATGCTCCTTTCAATGTGTTCTTTGTCTTCTTCATACTGCCTGGACTCAGACTGGAAACACGGAGCTCAGAAGGCTGAAAGAACCTTTCCTGAAGTTGGTTCAGCTGATGTTGCAAAACATGGAGCTGATTTTTCAACTGAAGGTATTCTTCTGACTGGATACTGTTTCTATCAGATCTTGCCAAAGAAGTTTGCTTCAGAGTCTGCTGCTGAGGAAGTTTCTGCTTTCTCTTGTTCTCTTGGTAGCCCTTCTTTGCTTTATCAACCTGGTGCTGATCTCCTTTCCCTAAGGTACAAGACCCTATTGGGTTTGGCATGGTGTTCATTCCCTGGATAATGTTTTCAACTCTGGCTCTCTTAGCTTGTAAGTGATCATGATGGAACTGACTAGAGTCGCTCAAGACATAAGTAGGTAATTGAGTCAATGAAGAGGCTTCTCTGGAAGATGCACCATTCCTGCTGCTTTGTAACACCAGTTCAGTTTTCTGTGAGGAAGGGAGAAGACATTTTGGATCCAACTCACAGTTAGCTTCTGGCTGGCTAAGGAGATATGATATTACGGATGCATAGTAAGAAGTAGAAGAAAACAAATGGTCTCTTTCAACACAAAGCTCTCTTTTCTGTCCATCTATATATCCAGAACTGGGATTATAATTATATAGGCTGGAGAGAGTATTCCTGTTCATGTTTTTTTCCTCTTTGAGATGATGAATTGGCATCCAGTAAAATAGCAAGAATTATTCCATTATTAAGATTGGCATTTGGCCAAAACCCATGATTTTGAGACCAGAAATGTGGGGGTGTTTTATACTTCAAATAGGTTAGAAATCTACAGCAGAAAAAAAAAAGTTTTAGACAATTATCCAGTGTTTTTTTTTTTAAAAAAAACCCACAAATCATTAATTTTCACTTTCCAAGAAAACAACTCTTTCTGTTCCAATATAACCATTTCTCTAGAGGGGAGGAACAAATGAATAGTCTGGTATCCAGTAGCCACAAAAATCTAGTATTGGAAAGGTTACATTTTACTCCAAGGTTTTATTTATTAATTTTAAGCAATTATAATTCACTCTTCAGAAAGGAGGGTTTTCGAGCATCCCAAATTGATGCCCTTAGCTCAGTGATCCCTGTTCATTGGTTATACTCACTGGGTCTAATGGGATCTGTTGCCCAAAACCTCTGAGGGCTACCATTTTGTGAAAAGCTGCTTTCATTGGCTTTACAGATCAATAAATCAAAACTGTTCTTGTCTGTCCTCAGGCTTAATGTATAACAAGACATAACAGATAAGGAAGGGGGAAAAAACCCCTCAAATAGCAGTGTCACTTTCATACTATGTAAATATGTGTGTCTGTGTGTATGTGTTTGAATCCACTGCCATGGCTGCATTCTGTGGAATCCTGGGTTTTCTGGTCTTGCGAGGCACTGGAATGCTCTGTCTGAGGTAGTAAGTGCATCTTTGGAAACCACAGATCCTGTGATTCCATTGGATGGGATCGTGGCAGTTGAAATAAAATCCTAGGGGTGTAACTGTGTATTGTAGAAGGAACAAACTTCTTGATGCTATATAGTTCTTATAAAAAGCTGTAGTGCAGCCTGACGCTTTTGGTCTTATTAGCACAGCCAACTGGGAAAGAAATAAATTCAAAAAATGGAAACACCAAAAAACTGACATTCTCCCCATTAGCCGATTTACTATATTCTATTGATAACAGATTCCCA
Source organism: Ctenosaura bakeri (assembly GCA_948474755.1). Taxonomy (NCBI): domain Eukaryota; kingdom Metazoa; phylum Chordata; class Lepidosauria; order Squamata; family Iguanidae; genus Ctenosaura; species Ctenosaura bakeri. The sequence continues at coordinate 73,695 of CAOLHI010004692.1, forward strand.
AAAGAAGAGGCTCTACTACTTCGCACAGTAAATCTCTGCTCCCAGATAAAGCATTTATTATGCTATTGCCTTGCACAGTTCGTTAGATTTTGTGAGTGATCCAATTGTTGTTGTCTTACATTTGTTACCCTCCTATGTTTCCACAGATATTTCCATCTTTTTGTTTACCTCAGAAAATCCACAAAGGAGGAGAAGACAGAATAAGTGCACAATACCTTTTGATTGATAGAGCTAGAAGCCACCTGTTTAGAAGCACTCAATGACGTTGCTGAACTGTCCTTAGAATGCCTAATATTCTAATATTAATATTCTAATATTCAAATGTCAAATATTATCTAATATTTAATAAAAATCCATCCTCTTGGCAAATCTCAGCTTTCTATTCTTTCTTCAGCAAATATAGTAGACAATAGATTCTTTGCTTTTTTTTACTTCCTGATATTATTTTGCTTGCTTTTCCCCTCAGTGAACTCTGTTGCAACAAACAAAGTAGTCACTTCAGGTGGCAGATTCCAAACACCATCAACAGTGACAGAACAGAAGATGGACAGATCTAGCTTGTGGAGTACAATACTTTAGGACATTTTCCTTTGGAAGCTCCCTTAAAATGAGTGGGATTTGATAAAAGAACACATCAATAGTCTTTGTGGCTCACCAATCAATCAATCATGCTATATTGTTATCTATCTACACAGTGTTTTATAAATATAGGCATGACAGGTACCTGTCTCAAGGGGCTTACTTAATACTTCAGTACAGAGCATTCCAAGTACTACCAGTTGAAAGAACAGAGCTTGGAAAAACAGGGTTTTTTTGGACTTTTACTCCCAGAATTTCCCAGACAGCATGGTCATTTGGTCCAAAAGCAAGCTCTTCCAAATAAAAAGTAAAAATCGCTATGCCCCTCATCAAATTCTATAAATGTGGCTTGATGGTTGCAGAAGAAAAATATCATCTGGAAGCATATACAACAGACACAAGGAAACAACAAGGGAATGGAAGGGGGTAGAAAATGAGGAGGCAGGCAAATAATGTGGGATCATTTCAATTAACCATATCTTAGCTTCATTATAATAAAGTGTAGATGAATGTCCCCTGGGCATCTAGCATAGACTTTCATCATATATCATGCATGTCTCACATTTATTAATAAAAGCAATGTGGGTTGGGTTGCTGTTTTGGAGCTTCTGCCTCAGGCACTAAAAGGGGGGGGAGCAGGCATTCAATACTTTTCTCCATTTAATACCCCTCCCAAATCAATTTCCCCACTTTCTTCAAACTTTATTCAAAAGATTTGTCACTGTAACTAACCTACATCACGCACATTATGATTTTCTCAAGCTTGTCCTCTTTCCAAAATTGAATGTCTTACAAAATGTTGCAAAGCAGTTTTAGGGCATATTGTGTTTGTTCTGCTGACAGGGCAAAGCCCACACACTTTTACACAGATTCTACAGATTTACACAGATTCTACAAGCAACTTTCCAAGGAGCACACATCCTGAGTGTTGGTCATGCTACAAAATAGCAAAATCTAAAAAAAACCGCATTGTGGTGAGACTTTTATTAGGCCACCCAAATGGTTGAAAATACATTTCATGAGGTTTCGAAGTTCACAGCCTTATTCAATAGGCATTTCTTTCGCTAAAATAACCTTTAACATCTATGGATGATGAAGAAGTGTGTGAGTTTTAAAAGCTTGGATAATGTATTTTGTGCCATTTGATTGGCCTAAAAAAACAATATCACTGCAATGTGTTTTTAGATTTTGCTGTTTTTGAAAGGGAAGCTGAAAGAACGAGACCACAGTACTCAGCTGGGAAATGAATGGAACATATATTAATTTGGGAGAGCAGAAGAAGAAATTATAAACATGGAAAGCACTGGCATGTGGATTTCCCCTGATGGAAGCCTGTTTTTTTAAACTTCATGAAAAACAGACAGAGAGCATACACTTCCATGTTTTCTCTACAGTCAGAAGAACTACTTTTTTTATATAGTAAGCATTCCAAGTATAAGCTGGTCTTATTATTAGTCCTCTGTGAGGCTGACCCAGGACATTTTGTCACCTGAAGTAAAGTTCAAAATGACCCCCTTCCTGTTTTTCACATACAGAAGCTGCCAGCTGAACATTGACAATGGAATAGCATCCTCCACTATACCTAAGAACAGCAAGCCAGTATATGGGATTAGGATGGGCGATGTAGCACACACAGGTCATTTCTGCATTACACTGGAATAGTGCTATTATTCCACTTTCAACATCCTGTGGAATTCTGAGGTTCGTAGTTTACTGAGAATTCTAAAGGCTCCCCCCTAAACTGCAAACCCCAGGATTCCATAGGATGTTGAAACTGGAATAATAGCACTATAACAGTGTAGTGTAGAAATGGCACAGTTCTGTTCTCCAGCTGAGGGGAATGGCCAAGGGACTTAGGAGAAATAGCCAAAGGATGCCTATTGCTGCCTCTCTGCATCTGCCATCTGAAGCAGTTGCTGCACTCTTCCCAATAGTAGGACCATTTCTGTCCCTGTATGCAGGTGTATATCAGAACATGTCCTACATGGTTTCACAATGTAGGGCCAGTTTTGCGAGTTGACATGTTGTTAATAATAACAGTAATCTGTCTACTGTAATCTTATTTATATGTCTTTATAAAAAGAATATAAAAGTTCAATTGAAAGTAGAGGGAAAATATTTCTAAAGTTTTCCCAAAAGGCCTGTTACCCCAAACAACCAAACTAATCTGCTTTGCTCTGTCAGCTTTTCCCAACCTGGTGCTGCCCAGATTTGTAGGACTGCAACTTTCATCATCCTGATCCAGCTGCTCAATGGCCATTTTGCTCAGGAGTCTGGCTAGGGAACTGTAGTCCAATACCTCTGTGGGGCACTGGGTTGAAGAAGACTGATCTAAGTCGTGAAATAGTAAAGGGGTATCAACATTGCCCAAAGCAAAAAAAAAAAAAACTGTGATAGGGTGTTCCTAGAGTTGTCATAAGTCAGAAATAACATGAAAGCACAAAACAAATCTATATTGCACATTTTGGCCATCTGATACCATTTAAGCACTGTGGCCCGATCCTATGATATTGAGATATTCATAATTTGGTGAGAAAATTAGAATTTTCTAGTGCTCTAGAACTCTCTGGCAGAGAATTCTAAATACTTAATGAAACTACAAATCCCAGGATTCCATAGTATGGAGCCAGCAATGCTAAAGCAGTATCCATGTGCTATAACCGCATAGTATAAACACATCCTAAGATAATCCCATCATGGTACCCAATCAAACAGATCCTCTCTCCAAAGCAAACTCTCTCTATAAATGTAATGCCGAAAAATGTCCACAGAATTTATTTGCATTATTGCTATACAGCCCCTAAATCCTCCTGAAACATACACCAAATAGGTGGTTGCTGACTCTTTTAACCGTTTCTTTATCATAAACTGCCTTGGATCCTCTACCAGGACAAGGGAGGATAATAATTAACAAATAACTAAATAAATAAGACACTGTCAAAACGATCAAGAATACTTTTTTCTACCTCCAAACTGTAATCTGAAAGAAGTAAAAAGAAAATATATAACAGTGGAAGACAAAACACAGCAAAGAGATACTATCAGGGAGAGATGTTAAAATCAATTGCTTCTATAAGTTTGCTAGTTAATCTTCAAGAAATAGTTCCTCTCAACACAGAATCTACACACAGGTAAACTATCAATTACTGACCATGAGGATTCTTCTTCGTTTGTGTTCAAGGACAGAAAATACTCACCTTGGCTGCCATAGTACACACAGTGCTACTCTGTACTTTCAAAGCATGTGGAGGTTTCTGTTGAATGAGGAAAGGGGCACTGGATCATTGTTGCTGTCATTCAAGATCCCTTTAATCCCTGCAAAACTGCCTCAGAGAGGGGTGTAAGAGCGGTCAAGAGCAGCCAACCAGATTGAGGAAGTTATGAATATGCACAGAGAAAGCCAGGGGTCAAGTTCTCTTTAAAGGAGCTCACACTGGCTATTCCCAGTGTGTAAGAAGTCCAAAACACATAACAGTTCCAACATCTGAGGGAGGAAACTACTTATTTCTTTTATGTTTGTTTAACAAACAAACCGTACAATACAAAAACTTTGCAGAGAAAGATGTGGGATGACTTAACTCTCTTTCTGAATGCCATGTGGGCAGTGCAATTTCATATCAGGATTGCACTGGAGGGTAACAGTTCAAAAAGGAATAGCATCTGGCTCTCCAATGAACCTAAGTGCAGTTGCTGTGCTCCTAGGCATGCCTTAGTGTCTCGAGCAATGGTCCAACTGAGGTTGGATCTCAGGATGGTGGCGTAGTTCAGTTCTGCTGAAGGAACCATGCTGGCTGCTTGTTTGCTGTCAGCCCAGGTTTAAAGCTTTATGGCTAATTAGTTTATAAAGCTCTGCGAACTGGAACTCAGTTATGTGGAAGACTATGTTTTGATGTCATATGAAGACTGTCTCTGCTGGTGGAACCTCTGAAAAGGAAGTTTCTTTTTACGGCTACCCAGGCCCATCTTGCTAGTCCTGGCTAGTCCTCTATTTAACTGCATATTTTTAAAAGCAGTACCTGCACTGTGGGGATGATGAAGGAAAGCTGAAGAACCAAAGACTAATGGTGTCAGATTGCAGCGGTATTGCTGCAGTAAACAATGCAGTAAAGCTGATAAAGAATTGGATCTTCTCAAGGTGATCATACCATAGCCATTCCTGCCAAAACAACAGGTATGGTAAACAGCAGCTGCCACCAGAATCCCTTACTGAAGATGGTGTGAACAGCAACACAGAGAGGAGAGGAGATGTGTCTGTCTTGTCAGCTACCTTCAGCATGTTATAAAAGCATACATCTATACATTTGGCCTCCAAAATGAAAATCATAAGAAAAGTGGAGGCTACTGAAAGAAAAAGTCATTCCTGGATGTATTTTGGTAAAAGCCTTCATAGAATCATGGAGCTTGAAGGGGTCCCAAAGGCCACTGGATCAACCCCCTGCTCAGTGCAGGCTCTCCAGCTAGAGTGTCCCCAGAAGGTTCAGAGTCTTTTTGAAGAAATCCAGAGAAGGAGACTCCCACCACCCTGTTTGGCAATTGGTTCCACTGCTGAACTGCTGTCACTGTCAAGAAGTTCCTTCTAACGTTTAATCTATACTCTGTTAACTTAAAACCACCAGACCTAGGCCATTTCCACACTATACTGTTAATAGTGCCATGATTCCACTTTCAACATCCTATGGAGGGGCATGCGGCCCCTCCCGAAACTGCAAACCCCAGAATTCCATAGGATGTTGAAAGTGGAATCATAGCACTATTAACAGTTGGCGCGGAAATGGCCCTAGTTTTACCCTTAGGCAGCCAAGAACAAGGCTGCATGCTCCTCTGCAGCAGCCCTCGAGCTATTTAATCATGTCACACACACACCATCTTCTCTTCACCAAGCTGAACACGTCCAGATTCTTCAACCTCTCCGCATAGGCTTGGTTCTCCATATCTCTTATCTTCCCTGTTGCCTTTCTCTTTTTTCCCTCCCAAATTTGCTACCCTTTTAAAATGAACTAAACACAGCACTCCAAATGAGGACTGACCAGTGCAGAATAAACGGGATTTTTACTTTGTAGTGGCAAGGAAATGATGAAGACCTTCGGGTTTTCCCCCAAAAACAGAAAGCTTTATTTTCCAAACCATTTATTTACTGCGCAGGGCAAGCACCCCAAAAATGCCCAAAAACTGCCAGCCCCTTTTATTAAAACACTTAGTTCTTATACCTTTGGTCAACAGCGTCAGCAATCAATCACATTTCTAGTCTACGTCAGCCATTACATTTGGAAGCTAAATAACCCCCAAAAAAAGGGGGAACAAAGGCCTCAGTCACCAAATAACACAAAGATGGGGCCCAAAGGGGGACCCACTCCCTTTTACTTCCCAGGCACCTAAGCATAGTGTTACAAGGCCAATAACTTTCAAACCGAGATAAGGCAGGGACATCTGCTGTCCAATTCACTTATTTTTCTACTCATGCAGCCCTTCCCCCCAATTTAACTCTTTCATTCCCCCCTTCATGCCAAATTCAATTCCTTGCAATTTGAAGCATGCACTATTTCCCTATTGCCTTTATAACACAAAAGTTACATAGCAGCAGTAGGATTCCTCCAGCAGTCAAGTATACAAAACCTGTGAACAGGGCTTTCAGACCCACGGTTTTGGGGGGAAAGATTTATTGTGCACAATTCCATCCTCCCTAACACTGTCTCACAGAGTACCATTGTATTCCTTTCAAACACAGAAATTTTTAATTTAAAGCATATACTGCAGCCTTTCCCTCTATTACTTTAATCTTTAAACAGATTGAAAACTATTTAACATGCAGAGTACAGAAAAGCAGATTTAGTAAGGCCATTATTTATGCACAAAGCAATTCTACAAACAGTGTCTTTTACCCATACTTATTTAGGGAACCAGATAATCATGTCCACATGCCTGCAGAGTACAAGAATGACTTTCTAACATTGAATACTGCTAAATTTTTTTTTCCCTCTTCACAATCAAATTCATTTACACAATAGTAAGACAGTTCAACCAATTTCATGCTGGGCTACCTTCATTGGTTGGTGCCCTGGGTAAAAGGTGATACCTTCAGTGGCCACACCAATTCATCCCAGAAGACAAACCATATACCCATTTACCATTGTAAAAGCTGGTTTCTTTTAGAACTCATTTATGGAGGCCCGGGCCCCCCCTTTTCCCATATAACCTCAATAAAACCATTGCTATAACTAAAGGAAAAGTCAAATTGGGATGTTTTCCCGGGGCCTGTAGAGATTCAGGGATTTCAAACTTTACATAACAATTGGGATAGTCTCCTAAGCTTAGCCCATTAAAAACATATATTTATTACTGACATTCAGGGTGTTCAAGATCTGATTGACCAGTTGGTGAAACCAATTCACTTCCCAGCCTCTCCTGCCCAGCATTCTCATCATCACCATCATTACCAGCAATTACCATATACACATATCTTCCAACCCCACAGAACATCCGTCTGTAGTAATAAAACAGGCAGGCCAGGCTTCCTGCCCCTCCTATGCCTGCCACAACCCATAAATATTGTCTCCAACATTCAGGGATCGGGCCCCGTGTGTAGACAGTGTGTACGTCCCAGGTCACACCTGCAACAGGGCCTAGTCCCCGCCTTCTTCCCTCCAGTTGCTAAGTCTGACCGTACGAGAGCCTGACAGCTTCCAGGTGTGTGTCAGGCAATAAGGTCTAGCTTAGATTTTTCATTCACCAGTTGCGGATCTGACTGTGCTTAGAGTGACCAATTTCTCCTGGTCTGGCCACAGCAGAGTCTAGTCCAAATTTTTTTTCCCCCCTTTTCGTCTGGAGATCTTCAGTTTCAGAGGATTTTACAACCCAATCAGTAAAGGCTCTTTTTAAGTGGCATAAAGTACCCAAAAGCTTCAACCCTGCTACCTTTACAGCTGTAGGGGCAACCAAACACCTAAATACAATCCCCTCCACCTATGACCCAGTTGCACTCAAAGGGGGAATCTCTATTCCCAACCCCCCTTGGGTTGTATGATTTCCCTAATCTACTAACTCTCCCTTATATGTCTCCTTGATCCACCCAAAAGGGCCCTTTATGTTTTGGCTTAAAAAGGGAACAAACAGCCTTTTTGGTTCTGTGAGGTGTGCACCTCATCCTATGCCATCCTATGACGGGGCTCGGGGAAGAAAAAAAATACTCCTTTTTTTTCTGTTGTGGGCTGCACAGGGAATAAAAGTGAAAAGCCTCAAAGTGGGCTAGGTAGATGGTGATATCACCCCCATTGCCCGTTTTGGGCACCCAGTCCAAAGACATAGCCAGGGCTGTTTTTTGGGGGATACACGTTGAACTACTGTTTCTTCGGGATTTTTATCCCATTTCCCCCAAATTCCCTGAGTTCTGAGGTCTGCAGGTACAATGTGACTTCCAGGTGATTCCTAGAACGGTGGTTCTTCCTTTGGTGACCTGTGGACAGATGCAGGTCTGTTGCTCTTGAGCATATGTGGTGTGTGGGCCTTTAGGGCTGTTGTTGGTCCTTTAGCTGTCTCACAGCTTGCATTTTTTTTCTTTCCCCCTTGGCCTTTTCAGTCAGCGTCCTTCAACTACAGTTCCACTTCCAGCCTGGAGGGGCGCACAATCGCCTCTCAAAGTCCCCCCATTTTTTTCCCTTCCAGCTCAGAGGTGCACCATCACCTCTCCTCCCAGCTTCCCGGGGGGGTGCTCTGTCACCTCCTCCATCCAGCTGAGGCTGCGCTTAGGGAGCCATTCCAATCTCCACCTTATCGGGGACTGGTGAGGGGGATTTTGCCCCCTTGGACTGCCAACTTTCCTTTTTCCAAAAGTCACAACTCCAAGCCCTTGCCCTTCTCTGTCCGGGGAAAGAGGAACAAAACTTTTCCTCTTTAAATGCTGGCCACTGACAGTATTCTACTTCCATTAGTCCCTGCATCTGTCAGTTGGACCATCTTTTCTGCTTTCCTCTTCCACAGTCCCACATCCTTCTCTGATCCTCTTCAGGCTCTCTTGCCATATCTCTCCTGCCCCCACTGGGCACATTGGCTCTCAGAGACCCTCATCCTCTTCTGGGGCTCTTTTCTCTTCTGACCTCTGCTCCATCATTCGTTTAATCTTCTTTCTTTCTGCTTGACAGCCAAATCATAAATTTGCTTCATAGAGCCTTAAAAATCGCAGGCCCTCTAAACCTTCCTTAATTGTTCTGTGGAATCCTGATCCTGAAGCCTTTTCAAAAACTTCCTGAAAAGATTCCTCTGCTGCATCATATGAGAGGTTGGGTAACAATAGGAGTCCCTTCAGATTCCTGGAGCCTCCTCCAAAACCCCAGATAGCCTTGGGTTTTTACAACAGCCCACAGCTCCCAGTATTTCCAGGCGGTCCCCCATTCCAATTAACCAGGCCCGACCCCCGCTTAGCTTCCGAGATCAGACCGAGATTGGGCGTGTTCCCGGGGGGTTTGGGCCCTAGGAGCTAAGCCTCTCTTTTTAGCTCCCCCTTCGGTTTCATGCCTTTTTCCCAATGTTAGATGGCACCTCCTACTGGCCACCGTTCTGCAAACATCCCCTCCCTCTCCTCTCAGGTAGGAAAGGGCAGCCAGGGGTTTTGGTTTCCCGGAAACCCCCACTACAACTTTAAACCGCAGAGTCTGACACTGGGGAACCTAGTGTATTCAGATCCCATCAGGGGGCCCTTAAAAACACTCTCCCCCTTGTCCATGCCTGTGGGGAGTTCTCTCCTGGGTTTTTTTCCCCTCTACCTGCTAAATAATTTGGCTCCTTTCTTCAGTAGTGATTGGCAATCTTGCCAGTTAGGCATGCGCATTCCCCTATGCTAGAACACAGTTCTACTATCTTTCAATTCAAAAATCAGAAGTGGGAAGGGGGACATATGCATAAGCCTAACAGGTATGTAGGGAGGTGTTGTGGATTTGGCATCATCTGAGTTAGCTGCCTCAATAGAAGGCAACTGCATTCCAGCCCCCAAAGTCCACAGGCCAATCTCCCTATTAAAAGGGGGGGTTAAAAATTTCCCTAAGTTGTTGAGAAAAAATTTTTTAATAAAAATCATGACACCATGGCTTCTGGTTCTGCTGCTTTAAAACCCCAGGCAGCCTCTCTGGTGGGGTCTGCCGCTACTCCCATCCTCCCCCTCCTTTATTGCAAGCTGGGGGGGGGGAAGAACTGCTGCAGCCATTTCTACTTTTTTCTCTTCCATGCAAAAGCAGGTGGGTCTTTCATGCAAAAAACTGATTCTTTTGCTCTTCCCCCTCCCTGTCTGTCTCCTCAGGGGAGAGGCAGTTTCCTGTTGGTGTGTTTAATTCCCCGGGGGGGAAAAAACAATTTTACTTCTCTTTTTACTACAATTCCCATGTGCCCCAAAGTTCGTATGCTAAATGCTTTTTTTTTTAAACTTATTGTCAAATAGAGATTTGCAGCCCCCTTTTTTTTTTTTTTTTTCTTTTCTTTTTTTAAATAAGTTGTTTTCATAATAATGCCAGAAATTTAAAATTAGCTCCCCCATTCCCTCCGTCTCAAGAGGGGGAGGGTTGCATTCAGCCCGATGGCCACAAGGAGTGAGAGAAAAAGCCATGTCTTTTGGAGAAGCAGCCTTCCCTGTGCTAAAGCTGCATTTAATCTTGTTTTCTCTTTTATGTAGAAATGTATCAAAAAGGTAGACACAACTGCTGCCACACTAGAAAAAAAGTTTATTGTTCATTGTAAGGGAAAACTAAACTAACGCCTCTTGTATACATGTTTGTCTCTACGGGCTTCAAGGTGAGGTTTTTGCTTTGTTTTTGTTGTTTTTCCCTTCTTCTCCAGATGCAGCTTTTTCTGTGCTTAGAGAAAACATTGGGAAATCAAAATTTTTTAGAAATGTTGCAAAAAGTACTGGAGGAGAAATTTTAAAGTTTTTTTTTCTTTTTTTTCCCTTTTTTGTGAGCCCAAGGGGGGGGAAATTTTATGGCTGAAGAGTTTAAAACATGAAACAGGCAGCTGTCACCAGAGTCTTCAGCAATGTTTTCCAAAACTTTGCCATCCTGTATTATTTACCCCAAAGCCCCGCTTTTTTGTTATTATTATTATTTTTCCTTGCTTCTATGACATCCTCACTCAGCCTGGCAGGCTGAAAATGAGTTATCAACTATTTTATAGCCCTCCCTATGTACACACTGACAGAATTCTTAGCATTTGGCTAAGAAACTTCCATTCTCCAAAAACCAGCAACTATGGAGTTAACATTTGGAGGAGGAAGGAGGGGTCGCGGGGGGGGGATAGTACTGCTTCCAGCAACACAGGAGAGATAAAAAGGGGGGGGAAGAAAGAGATGCCGCTTTTGTTACACACAAAACAAGCCTTTGGGGGAAAAAAATTTCTTTCATCAAATCAGTGTTTTTTGCCACTTCTAAGAAAAACCCGCTTAAAAGTGCATCTCTTTCTCAGCCCTTTTACTTTTCCCCCCTTTTCCCGCTCTGAAACTGAGTTTAAAAAGTTTGAGCTGAACAACCAGGTAGAATGAACAAATTAGGTAGGAAACCTTTAAGTTCCTATGCCAACTGCTTTTTCAAAAAAGCTTGTTGCTTCCTTTTTTTTTTCTCCTGAAAGTCCTTTACTTTTGAAGGGCCAGTCCATGGGAAAACCCCCCTCTGCCTCTTGCAGAGTGATTTTCTTTCCATTGTTGAATCACCCACCTGTGCATTTGGAGAAAACAATTTAAAACCCCATTGTTTCCCACCATTTCTCATTAACACCTAGGGCTTGCTTCATCATTTCCATACTGACTTAATTTCTGCTTTTTTCCAAGCCTCTGGCTAAATAAACTTCTAGCCTAAAAACAGCCAGCAACCATATGGTTAAATCTGAGAGCCTGAGGAGGAGGGGCTGTGGGGAGATGGCTTCAAGCACCAAAAAATAATCAGAGAGAAAGGGAAAAAACCATTTTCCTTTCCTGGAACTTTTCCTACACATATTAAAGTACAAATGGCACAGAAAAAAGTAAAGTTTCCACTTAACCCTTTCATGAAGTTTTCAACATGCATTGAAGCAGAATCTAAAGCAGTGCCTGTCAACTGCCACCCTCCACCCAGATTTCTTCCCAAACGACAACACACAGAGGGGGGGGGGGTGACTTAGGGTAGGGGGTCCCAACAGCTCGAAACAATGAGGTAGACACCTTTCAGACTCGCTGACTCACGCAGCCCCCGGGTTCCAAAGGTCTGCAGTAAGAAATGCAACGATACACGCATACGCGCTTTCAGACAACAAACACAGCCTCCCACCACCGTTTACCAGACTTGAAGAGATGTCTCTTTACCAAAGTCTTCGCGGCTTCACTCACGGCCCCACTAGCCATGAGTTACTAGGGCGAGACTTAGAGAGGTGATCAAGCTCTCTCTTTCCCTTGAAATCACAAGGGAGTCAACTTCACCAATTAGCCGGGGGAGGCCTTATGCTTTCTGCGTGACCAGAGTCCGTTGACTGGAAAACGCTGCTGCCAGGGAAACCACCCCGCTCAAAGCCAAACCTCTTCGACCAAAGCAGTCGAGGGCGCCCTGGGTTTCGCCAAGAGGGGGGGCAGCGACCCTAGCACTCAAGCGTCTGTCAAGGGGGGCTCCAAAGCCCCTTCTCTCAATTTCCCGGCCAATGCACCAAAAATGTAGTGGCAAGGAAATGATGAAGACCTTCAGGTTGTTCCAAAACAGAAAGCTTTATTTTCCAAACCATTTATTTACTGCGCAGGGCAAGCAGCGGATATATAATGTCCAAAACTGCCAGCCCCGATTGATTAAAACACTTAGTTCTTATACCTTTGGTCAACAGCGTCAGCAATCAATCACATTTCTAGTCTACGTCAGCCATTACATTTGGAGCTTAATACCACCCCCAAAACAAGGGAACAAAGGCCTCAGTCACCAAATAACACAAAGATGAGGCGAAAGTGTATGCTTGACTCCCTTTTACTTCCCAGGCACCTAAGCATAGTGTTACAAGGCCAATCATACTTTCAAACCGAGATAAGGCAGGGACATCTGCTGTCCAATTCACTTATTTTTCTACTCATGCAGTACTTCTCTGAATTTAACTCTTTCAACTTCCCTCATCTTGGAAATTACTTCCCTAAATTTGGAAACTACGGTTCTATTAATGCAGACAAGGGCCATTTCTGTCCTAGGCCGTTTCCGCACTAGCCTGTTACAGCGCGATGATTCCACTTTCAACATCCTCTGGAATCCTGGGGTTTGCAGTTTCGGGAGGGACCGGCCAGCCCCTCCCGAAACTGCAAACCCCAGGATTCCAGAGGATGTTGAAAGTGGAATAATCGCGCTATAACAGGCTAGTGCGGAAACGGCCCTCGACAGTTATAGCACTACTATTCCACTTTCAACCTCCTGTGGAATCCTGGGGTTTGCTGTTTAGGGAGGGGCATTTAGAATTCTCAGCCAGAGAGCTCTTGGGCCTCAGTGAACTACACATCCCAGAATCCTCGAAATGGCTCTACCTAAACCACTGGACCGCGCTGATTCCCACTTTAGGCCGATTCTGACATCTGGCAGATACAACCAGTTTTGCAACCTTCCCGTGTAGTGCAATCTACTATATTTTTTTTAACTTTTGTGCATGATGCAAAAGTCGTATAATGGTTTTATGTATATAGTTGTGCCCTGTGGTACAACTATCTCTATGAAGGCTTAAACCCAGGCCATTTCCCCACTACAGTGTTAAAGTGCTGCTATTCCACTATCAACCTGGTATGGAAGTCTGGGGTTTGTAGTTTAGGGAAGGGCACTTCGAATTCTCAGCCAAAGAGCTCTTTGGTCTCAGTAAACTACAAATCCCAGAATTCCACAGGGCATTGAAAGTGGAATAGCAACAGTTTAACACTGTAGTGCGGGAATGGCGCCGGTTTTCTCGACAGTCTCCTATGAGGAACTCTTTCTCTCCAGGGAAGACCAAAGGCAACCCCAAAGCCCGCGTCCTGGACCGACTCCGAAGCTCCACCGTCAAATTATGACAGGCCTGTGACCCTCAGGGTCGTGCAGCCCACCCGCCTCTTCGCGCCCTCAGGGGGCTTCCGTTGGAGTTGGTACGGCCCTCCTCGCTCCCCCCTCTCGTCAGCCATTCTTGGTCGGTCCCAGGCCGCATCCGGCCTCTGCCGGGCCTGGTTCCGGTGCGCGCCCTGGGGCTGGAGCCACTGCCGGTTCGGCTGCCGAGATGCTGTTACTTTCTCTGGCTCGGGCTCGTTGCTTCAGCCGGGCTGTCGGCCGCTCGCTCTGCGCCCTTCGGCAGGTACTTCCCGGGGAAGAGCGGGGGAGAGAAGGCCGCCTGGCCCCCGGGCCAGGACAGTCGGCGGCGGGCGGCGGGCGGCGGGCGGGCGCCAAGGGCAACGGGGAGACGCGGGACAGCGAAGGCAGGGACCTCCTCGAGGCCCGCAGGAAGGAGAAATCGTTGCCGCGCCCGAAGGTCACCCCCTTTCCCCTTTCCCCTCCGGTCCCGCCGCTGAGGGAAGACCCGGGCAGGACACGGGGGGCGGCGGAGGCTCTTCGTCGCCGAGCGCCGCCCAGTCGTCCTGCGCCCCGGCTTAGAGTGACAGCGCGCCCTGTTCGGAGGGCGCGGCGCGCCGGGTTGGCGGCGGAGCCTGTGGCCATTTCCGCACCACACTCTTATGGCGCGATTATTCCACTTTCAACCTCCTATGGAATCCTGGGGTTTGCAGTTTCGGGAGGGGCCATAAGAGTGTAGTGCGGAAATGGCCTGTGTTCGTGTGCGGAAAGAGAAGCTGTTGGAACTGGCGCAAAACCGAATCGCGCGGACGGCCTGCCTGGACGGCGGGGGCTCTAAACGTTCGCGCCTAGTGACGTTTCCGCCCTAGACGGTTATGGCGCTGTTATTCCACTTTCAACACCCTGGGAATCCTCGGGCTCCTGCCTAAAGTGGAAACCCCAGGATTCAATAGGATGTTGAAAGTGGAATAATAGCAGCGTAATAGGCTGGGGAGAAATCGCCCCAGTGACATTTCTGCTCGCGTGTCCTTCATACGTGCTTGCGTGGGAATGTGTGCCCGCCGTGGGTTTGTGCCAGCAGAGGTGGTCTCATGTGGCACCTCGCTTTAGTCCAGATTTGTGGTACGGATGACCCTAATTGCAATTGCTGTATGCAGGCAAAGTCCTTCCACTTCCTAAATGTACAACAGTAAGTGTAAAATGTGAAACACTTCCTAAATGTAACACAAATTAGTTTAGATGCATTCCTAGTTTCTGTCCTATATGAAATATGTGAAATAAGATTCTCGTTAATGATTCTTTTTGCTTGCATTGCACCACTGCAGATGATTACATTATACTACTGACGTTGTGTACTGCCTTTATGATATTCACTTATTTACTACTGCTTAGAGTGGTGTCCCATTCTTTGTCCAGTATGGCTCTCCTCTTGCTTACTTTGATCTTCACAGCAACACTGGGGTAGGTCAGGTTGACGGAGTGGCTGGCCCAAGGTCACTCTGTGGATTTCACGGTCCCCTGGGGCCTTGAGTCAGGAGCTCTAAAGTCCTAGCCTCACACTCTGACCAGAACGACACAGTGTCTCTTTGTATTTCTAGTGGCACTGTGAAGTTTCTTTCAGCCCAGCAGATATTTTCCATTGGGAACATTTTAGTTAATTGTAATTAATGTGTGTGTTGTGTTCCTTCAAGTTGTTTTTGACTAAGGACAATCCTACCACTTGGTTTTCTTCGCAAGATTTGTTAGAGTGGGTTTGTCTTTACCTTTCTCTGAGGACGAGAGAGTGTAACTTGCCCAAGGTCACCCAGTGGGTTTCCATGGCTAAGTGGGGATTTGACCTTACATCTCCAGAGTCATAGTCTGATGCTCAAACCACTACACTATGCTGAGCTTGCAGTTAGTATGTACCCACCAGGTTCCTTTTCCTTCTTTTAGCTTTTTATTAGTATGGGAGGAATGGAGGAATATGCTGTGATTTTTCTACTATGAGAAATGGTATGGAAAATATAAAATACTTCTTGGAATGTTGTCAGACCGTTCTCAGCGTCATGAACAATGGCTGAATAATTCAGGCATAAGTTATTTTGTCTCTCAAACATTGTTAACTAAAAAGTT
Source organism: Ctenosaura bakeri (assembly GCA_948474755.1). Taxonomy (NCBI): domain Eukaryota; kingdom Metazoa; phylum Chordata; class Lepidosauria; order Squamata; family Iguanidae; genus Ctenosaura; species Ctenosaura bakeri. The sequence goes on from CAOLHI010004692.1 coordinate 89,387, forward strand.
GTTGGGAGAATTTGAACAAAAGTTCGGTGGAGATCAGAGGGGAAAGTTCTACTTACTGTATGTTAAATAACAACTGTGAAGCCATTTGCAAAGCCTGGTGTAGTATTTGAGGGATTAGATGAGAGAACACACACTCTTAACCATTACAGTAACATTGACAGTTTTAGATTGTTGGTGTAAAAATGAAAAAGAGGATGCAAGATGACTTCATAAGTGTAGACTGGATGAGGAAAAGGGGATAAGAATATATTAGTAAGTTTTCTACATCCTGCAGGTAGAAGGAACAAATGTAGGGAAGTAGGTGAGCATAGAAGAATTTTGCTAGGAGTAGATCTTTGAACTCTGTTCTAAGTTCCACTTTTCCTCTTTGATCACTAATCAGTGTTTAGGCTTTGGTGTGTTAAAGGCCATAAAACTTCTTTCCCTTTGAATTTATGATTTTCCAACATGAAAATGAGTACAGAAGAATGGAAGGAAGGATTCCTGTCTTCTACAAGTGACATCTCTTTTTTGACATTATCATCCCTACTTTCTTTTTTGTGAATGGTCACATAAGAGGCACCCCAGTGGATCTTATTTTTGTTTGTTAGAAACTTATAAGACTTAACTGAGGAACCATATAACATGAAGATTCAGTTCTGACAAGGAAAGGTGGGTATACTCAGCAGCACAGAGTAGTACTACATTGATGACTTATTTGCATTATTTTAACTACTATATTCTGCGCATATCCTGAAATGTCTGGGCTGATCGTATTTTAAGCTGGCAATCTGAGCTATGCAGTCATGAAACTTCTTGGTTGTATATTCTGTATATAGAATGCTATGTATATAGAAAACAGTAGACGGTACAGCCATTAGTTGAAAATGTCCTTGATCATAATAGTAATTCTTGCCAGAACATTATGCTATCACACTCAGAGAGTTTTATAATCTGCTGTATGTACTGATAGCAAAATATGGTCATCTACTTTTCCAGATTATTCAGGTCTGACCTTGGATTTGGACCTACCTTTTCCACTGCATTGCATTCATACTGTCATTTAAGTGTTTGTACAAAAGTGGTATATCATAGTTAAGTGATTGAAACAAAAGTGTCAAATTTAACACTTTTGGCAGAAACTATGATTGGAAAGCTTTTCACTTTAAAGATTGCAGAATTAGAGGCATGGGCTTCATAATACATCAGAGGAATACTTTGTTTCCTAATCTGAGAGCTTGAAATAAATCTTTATACCACCAATCAGTACTTTTGAAGTAAAGACCCAAGTTATAGATTGTGTGATTATCATACTTGAATATTTAGCTAGCACATAATATAAAACTGCATAAAATTATTACGTTAATAAAACATATGCAAGGTTCAGTTACCCAGTCCTCTCTCCTGTTAAGACTCTATGCACACTAAATCTATTTAAACATAATCTTTTGAACATAACAGCAAACAAAGACATTTGATCTCTGGTCTTATACTTTTTGGACATATTTCTCCTATGAAAAAATGCTTTTGCAAATTTAGGACTTCTTTCTCTGACAGGATAGGATGGTCACATGCTATTATTGAGTAGGAGCCACTGTAACCTACTGAGTCCAGGATTTTTTTTTGTTTTTTTTTATTTTTATTTTTTTTTTGGTCTAGTGCAAAATATGAAATATCATGAGTCTGCCTAAAAAATGTTTCCAGTGTAAAATGTGGATTATCATCAGATGAGTCTGCCTTGAATTATTCCTGAGCTCTCTTTGCAATGGTGATTGTATCATCTTTGTCTTTGGCAGGGGAACTGTCCACAGGGGAAACGTTCACTCTCTGGTGAGTCTTATATTGGGGTTAATAGCTTGCGTGTCTCACAATGATTATAATGAGAAAAACCTGAACAAAACTTGTTTTAAAAAGTACAACAAAAATCCATTTTCATTTATTTTGAAAAGCAACTTTTAACAAACTCACTAAAAGTTAAATTGTGAAGCAGATTGCATAGAGACATCTAGTAGTTGTGCTGCATAGGGTAATGAGCCCACTCAACCATCAGATACATTTGCAGACTGGAATAGCTGAAAGAGGTAATACTGCAGGGAAAGCATAATGCAGAGGAAGCATAACCACCTTTTTTGAATTTCCTTACCTGCTGGCATCTTAGGCAAGCATATTTCTGATGAGAAATTTCCTTAGTTTAGGCTGGATATGGCTAAACAGTTTGAAGCTTAATCCAGACAAGATTACAAAGCTCCAAGTCAGGTAAAAAGCAGATCATGGAACAGGGATCTGACCAGCCTGTTCTAGTTAGAGTTACACTTTGATGAAAACTCAGGATTGTAGCTTTGTTAAACTTCTGGACTCAGCCCTGAGCAGAATACTCCAGTTTCAGCAGTGTCTGGTAGTGTATTTGTACGGTTAAAACCAGTGCGCTAGCTGGACCTGTTCCTGAAGATGTCAGATCTCTTCATACAGACACATGTCTTGCCATATCTTGTTTAGTTTATTGTAATGGACTCTACCTGTGGCTACCTTTGGAAAGTGTTTAGAAACTTCAGCAGACTCAAGATGCTGTTGCCAAAGGGAAAAAATTAACTATTATGATAATTGCATTGGTTACCAGTCTGTTTCTGGGAACGATTCAGAGTGCTGGTTATAACTTACAGAGCCCAGTATGGCTTGGATCCAGGTTGTCTTAAAGACCATGTCTTCCCATATGTGCCTGCCTGAGTTTTGAGATCTTTATGGGAATGCTTTCTTTTGGTCCCACCAGCCTTAGAGGCGTGTTTGATGGGAGATGAGAGAAGGCCAGTTACTGCTCCCAGGTTGTGGTATTCCCTTGCACAGGAAGGGACTTTACTATCTCTTTCCTCTGACAGGCAAAGATTTTTCTGTTTAGACTGCCTGTTGGCCACTACCTGACTGCTGTGGAAGGGTCTGTCATTGAGAGATGTTGGTACCTTCTATTTTCTTGTTAGATTTTCCAACTGTTTCAGTTCAGTGCTTTGCTTTCATATGACAGCAAATTTAATTGTTTTGATTCTCTGGCTAGTGTAAAGGAGCAACCTAACAAGGAGCACCAACCTGTGGGTTTCCCTGTCACGGGGTTTCCTAGGCTTCCTTGGTTCTGGGAACAATTCAGGGTATAAATAAATAAATAGAAGGAGCTTCCTGAAGGGAGGGGCATTCCATTAAGTATTGGGATCCTGAGTCATAGAAGGCTTTACATAATTATAATTAAAAGCAGCTCTTTGAATTGGATCTGGAAATATATTGGCAGTCTGTCCAGTACAGGTGTCATTGGACCTTTTGGTCTCCATCATCAATCCACCTACTGCATTCTTCACTAGTTGTGTTTTCTCAGCCTTCTTCAAAAGGCAGCCCAATATGCAGTGTACTGTAGTAATCTAACTATTGCATGTTATAGATGCACATGATACTGTGTCTAATATGTAATGCTTCTGTTCAAACAATGGCTTCTGGAGTTGGTCCCAAGAGGCATACATAGGGAAAACTGAACATGTTAGCTTGTGTTGATTACTGTGGATAATTTTAACAGGTGTCTAGAGTTTTGTTTGAGGGGGTAATTCTGACCATGACATTGCATGATAACCCTTTCTGGCTTAATTTTTCTGTATTTAAGCAACAACAGAATCAGTCTCACTGGAGTGAGAATAAATAGAGATTGTAAATTATTGGATTTCTGCACTTCGTGGATTTCCAGTTCAGTTTTAATAAATGATAACGTTTGCTTAGTTCCTCCATTTGAAATCTAATGCCTCCTGTGAGCTAGAGGGAATTTAATAACTTTGGCTACAATCCTGTGACCATTTACCTTGGTGTATCCTCCACTGAATTTGGTGGAATTTAATTTCAGAACAGACATACATGTAATTATACTGCTCATCCTGATACTTTCTATATAGCACTTCTGATAGAATTAGTATTTCCTATTAGTCCATACTCTCAAATTTTATAAATGGTATGTTGTATGTTCTTCTGATAATTTACCAAAATAGGGAAGGATCACTAAGTACGCAAAATTAACTAGGTATTTCTCTCAAATGTAGATTAATAAGATGATTCTATGGGAAATGTGATTGTGACAGGAGGTCTTCAAAATATTCAGGAATTTTTCAGGATCAGTCTTATGTTGGTGTATCCTTAATTTTGTGATATCTCTCTTGCCTACCTTTTTTGTCAGTACATAGCTTTCTAGCACAAGTGCTGATTTTACCCTTCACAAAAATACTTACATATTGCGAAGAATTAGGAAAACAATAGGAAGATGTGTAATTACTGTCTAAATGTTGTGGTTATCAGAAAATGTTCTTGAAGCTTTTTAGAAATATAGCAGAGAGGTAGAAGCTTTTTATAAGCACTTAAACTTTTGTCTTGGTCCACATGTTTGTAGTAAGTGACCAAAAATAACCAGATTTCTAACTGAAGTTATTTTTGCTTTATAGGTGTCTCTCGATGCCAGGGGCTGGCTTATGCCAACAGCAGGAAGCATTTGTAAGTATACAGCTTGCAGAGTCAGCAAATATAAACTAGCACAACATATTACAGTTGGGAATAGCTAGCATAGTTCCTAATTATATTAGAGAGGGGGTTGTGCGTATTACTACTGTTTTTATTAGAACCTGCAGCCTGTTGGAAAGATTCTTCACTACAGGTACATACGTAATTTTACTAAACCATATCAGGTACACAGTTCATTGGCTGGAATGGTGCTGCAGTGCTTTTGACTGTCATACTTGGACTGTCTTTGCCTTTTGCATTTGGATATGTATTCAGTTGTTATTCTTAAGTGTGTGAAATGTTCATGAATCTAACTGTGGCAAGGCTTTCCATGTGCTCCATTGCATATACAGTCCTTAAAAGAGAGATCAGGAACATCTGAGGGCTATATTGTTCCTATCTCTGCAGGTGTCTTTCACCTACTTTGGTACCTACCCAGGCTCATCCCAGAAATTTGCTGGTTCTAAATTGTTGAATACCTTGAAGGAGGTTGGACTGGATGGCTTCTGTGGTCTCTTCTAGCTCTATAATTCTATGACTCCTCAGGAACTGTGTATGAGCTCATATTAAACTATGTGTACCAGGATTTTTAGAAAAAAAATTGAGTGAATTATGTGATATTTTGTGACTTCAATGACAATTCCTATATATTGAGAGTCAGGATCAGGATTAACCTTTAATGTACATTCTGTGTAGTTCCTGACTCCCGTAAGAATTCCACCTCATCCTAGAATGTGCTGACCTTCTGAAAAACTGAGCACTTATACTTTGCTACAAAGTATGGTTTGCCAGAAAATGATGTGGGCCTTTTTTTTTGTTAATCTCAGTACATTGAGACAGAATACATTGAGACGTTGAGACATTTTGTACATTGGCTGTGCAAAAAAAGTATCACATCAGCAATAGGGTGTATTTCCATGTGGACATTTTGTTTACAAATTATTTACAACTGTTTGGGTGAAAAAAAACACAGAATAGCTACATTGTAGGACTAGTTCTACAACAAAACATGAGTCTGGGGTATTAAAATAAACTATTCTGGTGCATAAAAGTTAAGGACAATGGCACAGTTGCCTGTGGGCATTCTAGCCAACCTGGGGCAAATGCAGCATCTGCGTTACTTACATGGGAGATGGGCAGCTTTAAAAAGGCCTGCTAGGCAATTTTCAGCCCCAGACCCCACTGCAGGCCTCACTAGGCCTCACAGATTTGAAAAATTGAAAATTTCAAAGATGAAAGTGACATAGAATCCACAGCTGGTTTTGTTTTCTGAAGCTGGGGAAGGTGTTATTCAACCCTGAAATCTCATTGCTCCTGGAAGCCTTGAAGGGAAGAAAAATAGGTATCAGCCAGAATGTTTTTTTCAGGATGATTAATCTCTGGAGTGGTCTGCAAGTTGCCAAAATACACTTTATCCGTCCCTTATGTTGATGCTTCCTATGAGATACAACAGATCTTATTCATTTTTCTCTCTTTCCAGGATAAATAACTCCCGTGTCTTCACTGTCCGTTATTTCAGAAGCACCACAGTATGCAGTAAGTAACCCTGATGGCTGTAACTGGAGAGGCCTTTTCTACATGCAATTTTTTTCTCCTTGCTCAAGTACATGTAGTCTTGCTCCTTAGCTCAAATCTACTTTCTTGTTCTTATTTTTAGCTCTTATTCACAGGTATAAAGTAATAGGAGAATGGGTTTGGGCTTCTTATCACGCTTCTGATTGTACTCTGCTGAAGTCTGGTCTCTGGCATGTTAAATCCCTTTCTGATATCTTCCTGTGCCTTAGTTCAACCATTTTTATATAACATCAGCAAGATAAATAGCACTATACAGATGAATACAAACTGAAAGAAGTGGGAGTGTTCCCTTCCTTAAGAACTTATGATTTATGTTTCAATTGTGTGAAAGAGAACAGTTCTGTTCATGCATCATGCTAAATCTGAACCATAGTTTATTGTGATGTGAATAAGCAAAAATGAACTGTAATTAGCCATGAGCTTGTATTCTGCCCCAAACTAGGAGAAGAAATTTGAAAGCTTCACTTCTATCCTTGTGTCATCTGAGTAGATAAACTTTGATTAACACTAACAGTGTTTACTTTCAGTTCCAGTTTCATGTCAATTCCAAGCCTTAGTTACAAAACCTGGCAAGTTAAACAGACACTGCCAGGTTTGAGTGACATGGCAAGCTGTGAGGGAGCAGAGGCTTCCAAACTCCACTGGCGTGGGCCAGAGGGCAGTTCATTCTTCATCATTTTTATACTATGATTTAGCATGATATATAAACACAGCCAATGGATGAAAGGAAGATGCAAGAGTAACTAAACTGTTGTACCCAAAAGCAGTTAAATTTGTGGATGTACTGTGTAAAGAAGAAATGCCTGCCTTTGTCTGTCCTGAATTTTTGTCAACCAGTTCTTTTGGGTGAGCTCCAAGCTCTTATATTATGGGAGGAGAATTAAAAATTATCTGAAGCTGACATTGGAAGATAGGTAGCACCATGCAGATGTTCCAGAAATGAATCTTGACCATTAGGAGCTACAAGGAAGCATGTGACAAGTCATTTAAGGCAGTATTTGCTGTGATTATTTCCTTGACATATTTTTCTGGAAATTGCATTTATTTGTAAATGTCCCAGAATCTGAAATGGCAAAATATAAAGTATGCTACTATGTACATATGCTCATGTTTCTTTTATAGGGGAGGAAATTGTTACAGTGAACACACCAGCTTTTGCAGAATCAGTCACAGAAGGAGATGTCAGGTGGGAGAAAGGTGAGCGGCTGCTCTTCCCTCAGTGACTGGGCCAGATTTCTTCTTCTTCTTTACATTTTCCATATATCCTTATCTTGCTCTGCTGTGACAATGGACTGAAATTTTAATTGGGTAAAAAGTTCTACATATTCAGGGAGAAAGGTTGGCTAAACATTGTAGGTTACAAGATTGATGATTTATGAAAGGAAATCTCTCATTAGAGAGAGATGCATGTCCTGCTATTATGATTTTACAGGTAATCTTATGAAAATAGATATAAACAGCGAAAGCATACAATGAAACATTGCCATGACCTCAAAGAAAATAGTAAAGCATTGCCCCTTATTTCAGTGTTGTTCTTGTTGTTTAGCTGTGGGAGACACAGTAGCAGAAGATGAAGTGGTATGTGAGATTGAAACAGACAAGGTAAATGTACTTTTTTTTCTTTTTAATTTACCATTATTGCCACCACCATTAAACACAATACAGAAGTCTACTTTTATTTGTATGTGTAGAGAGGGTTGGAAAAATTAAACAAATGTCACAAAACATAGACAAGAGATAGCCACCTGCAAATTGCAAGTCATTTAATATTCTAGCTTCTGAGTATGAAAAAAAAACTTTCAGTTAAGTTTGCTGGGAGCTAGTATCTCTTCTGTCATTCTCAGATTGAGAGTGAAACAATCTTATGTATGGAGCAGAAAACAAGGTTGATTGTTAAATATGTATACCATTGGCTTTTTCAGAGACTATAAAGCAATTTTCTTTTACAGCAATCAGTCTCCATTTTCTTCATGTAGTGAAGTGCAGTAACTTGGTTTCTGACATACATTTTTCAGGATATACGTAGAATGCTGTGCTTCTTTACATAATTTCTGCTAGAGGGGCAATGTTAGAGATGTATCATTAATCCCTCTGCAAGTAGTCCCACTGTTTTCTCTCTACTGCTAGTAAGCAATTCATTCTTTTTTTATCTGCAGACGTCTGTGCAGGTTCCAGCTCCGGTAGCTGGTGTAATTGAAGCACTTCTGGTCCCTGATGGAGGGAAAGTAGAAGGAGGTACACCTTTGTTTAAACTCAGGAAAACTGGAGGTAAGTCAGTAACTGATTTCTTTTCCAGATTATCTGTTGAAGCTACCAGGAATTACAAATCAGGAAACTGGGGGGTTTGCAGCTTAAAAAAAGATTGGTGCCAAGATTCAGTAATTCAGTACACATCTGATAGACCTGCCTAATTCCAAAGCAGACTGTCACATTAACTTTTGACAGTACTTATGGACAGTATAGAAAAGCATTATGGCTTGTTGAAAGGCAAAAAAAAAGGAGATCCTTTGAGGGAGGATGAATGTGGGAGCATGCAACTCGGAAGCAGTTGCTGCTTTTGTGACTGTATAAGCTACAGCAGACTGCCAGGCTGTTGGATTTTAAAGGAGACAGATGGATCTTAATGCTGTCACCTTGGTTGATAATGACTGCTTCATGAGCAGAAGTACTTCCGGAAATGAAGTCAGTAAAAACTGAGGCTTTCCTTGCAGTTTCTCTAAGGCTGAAGGCTAGGTTGCTCCAGAATGAGGAGGGAGGCAAGGAAAAGTAAAATGGGTAATGCAGCTGTGGTAATTCTGTTTATTTGTGTTAATGAAAGAGTATAGTCTCAAAGTTTATTGTCTAATTAGGAGTTTGATCAGCTACTTATACTTTTCAAAAGGGAAGGCATTCAAAATGTAGCTTACAGTAGACATAAAACAACGCAACCAATATAATAAAAATAACTGCTTAAAGTAGAAATCTAAGAAAGCAAGACACCAGAAAGGCCTTCCAAAACAGAAGGGTCTTTGAAAAAAGGAAGGGAGGAAGCTTGGCTAATACCAATGGGGAATGAGTTCTGCAGTTGTGGAGCCAACTACTGAAAAGACCAGTTGGTTAATGGCAGGCCTGATTGTACAGTGTCAGGGGCCTATCTCAGGAGTTGGGTAGCGTCACATGGACTTAATTGATTCTGAAGACAACCTGGTCCCAAACTGTTAAAGCTTTCAAAGTTGTTATTGGTATTTCAGATTGACCCCAGAAAATAATTGATAAACTTCACCTATGGAGTAGTCAGCTTGTAAACTTGGAGCATTTGGACAGCTAAACCATTTAAGCATTTATTTTATGGGTGGGACTCACTAATGAGACCAGTTGTTCATGAGACTAGCACAGAGCACTTTTGAATCATCTAGGGCCTGAAGAATACTTCTCTGCAAAAACGTATCTGGTTTCTATCTGCATTTGTAACTATCTTTCATCTTTCTCTTGTTTAGCTGCACCTGCCAAGCCCAAGCCAGCAGCAGCCCCTGCACCAGAGCCTGCAGCACCTGCAGCGCCCGCTGCACCAGTGGCACCTGCCCCAGCTGCACCAATTCCCACTACAATGCCTCCAGTGCCCCCTGTATCAGCACTCCCTGTGGATGCTAAACCAGGTGAGACCAAAACAGTCTCTAGTCCTTCTTAACATCTCCTCCCACCCTGGGATCGGTCACAAGATTACATAATTCTCCATAGATGCTAATTAAGTCACTCCTATCTTGTGCTTTAGGCATCATCTCCCAAATGAGTGTTCCCTCTCTCTCCTGGCTGTCCTTGATGTTAAGCCACTGTTAGCCAGTAACCTTGTCCTCTCAGTTCCTTGACACATTTCTTCACTTCCTTTCAGTGTCTGCAGTAAAGCCAACTGCCGCTCCAGCAGCTGCTCCTGCTGTGGAACCTGGGGTTAGCAAAGGTGCCAGATTGGAACAAAGGGTAACTTTCTTAGGTTTCTCAGTCTGGTGGGGAATGGAATGAATCATTACCTCTTGAATGAGGTGCTGTGTTGTTGAAGTTAGGTGAGTTTGAGCAGAGAAGTAGTTTGCTTATGTGAAAGAGCTAACAAAACTCCAGAGCTTCATGAAATATGTTGATCAGGTTGTGTTCAGTGGCATAGTAGGCAGTAGCTGAATTCAGGGGAGTTTTTGATTCATGAGCTCTGTCTTTTCTACTTACTGTTCTGTGCGATGATCAGTAGTATACATCTTGGGGTTAACAGGCTAGGTGTACTCCTGATAGCTTTCTCATTGGAACCCTCTCTTTAAACACAACTTTTGACTTGTGTCAGTTGTGGTTGAAATGCCTGTGGCTTCACTTGGTGTTAATAGTTCTCTAGTGGTAACTCTAGCTGATTTCTGGGTTCATAGCTCAGAAAAAGTCTCATTATATTGCTTGGTGTAGCAATCTGCTGCAGTATATTAATCAGGAAGAAAGAAAAAGAAGGAAAACTATGATTTACGTTATTCGGGATGAGAGATGATGAAAATGTTATTGCTTTCATTTCCCCTTCAGGTGAAGATGAATCGGATGCGTCAGCGCATTGCTCAGCGCCTGAAAGAGGCTCAAAATACATGTGCCATGCTGACCACATTCAATGAAGTTGATATGAGGTAAGAAGAAAGCCTTCAGTAAGCCCACATCATTCCCTGTTGCATTCCATGGGAATTTTGACTCTTTGATGTTCTCATTGAGCTTATTTGCTCAACTCTTCAGAGCTTGAGTAGTGATGTCCAGTGCTGATGGTTTTGGCCACCTTATTTGGAATGTATTTTCAACAGTGCTGGGAGAAGCTGGTTGGAGTTTGGGAAGTAAGAATCTCCCACTTGCAGTGGTTATAAAATTTGGCTTCCACCACCATTTCATTCACAGTGTTCCTATGTCCCTACCTCTATTTAGCTGGTTCATGTCTAGGGCTGAAACTCTTTTCAAACAAAGACTCAGTGGTGCAGCTTACCGCAAAGGGTTTCTAGGGCCCCCATTCACCTCTAGCATCTTACTGCGGGGGGAATCAAAAGTGTTCCAACCAAGTGCTTGTGTGGCCCAAGCACTAATGGATTTGTGGAGGAGGAAGCTTATATTTCAGTGCATTAAGAGTAATGATGCCCAAATCAAATTGCCCCATGAAATCCTATCCTGCTTCTTAAGACAAAACATGTAAATATTTTGTGCTTGAAATAATAAGGTTGACAAAACAATCATGACTAGAGAGGAAGTGCTGCAACTTATCTCTGTTTAGAGGCTAATGGAGGTGTCACTTTACTCTGGCTGTGGGCTCTTGTTGCAGCCAGTAATCTGTTTTGAATTGATTGTCCCCAGTCTGAATGCCATGTAGTCAACTTGCAAGAACCTAAGCAGGGCCTTTTGCCTTCCCACTGGGGGTCAGTGTCTGTTGGGAAGCCTGCTCATGATGGCTTCCTCCTCTCAAACTACTACTTCATTTTAGCAGAGTGTTTATCTTGGGAGGCAGTAATGTCTTTGGATGGTAATCCTAGCTCTAAACAAGATTAGGCAAAGGAAAACAAACAATCTAAAACGTAAGGGGCACTTTTACTTTCTAAAAACTGCTGTTGTAAAGCCATATTGTCTGAGAGGTAGAGGGATGAACGTTACAACTTCATTGTTTCCTTAAAATGGTCAAGACAAAATTGTTCTATTTATGCAGCAGGTTTTGGTTTCATGAAGGATGGGAATTGCTATTTCCTGTCCTCTTTTTAAAGATGTTTTCAAAGACTCATTGTGTTGGGGATTCTCCAAAGGAATATAGCCCCAAATTCATATTCTCTATTTGTTTTTTGAAATGTAGCCAAAGAGATTATACAGTTTCCTTTTTAGATTTCATTAAATAAAAGCATAGGAGAACTCCTCCAGGATGAAATAAGCAGAGGAAGCACAAAGTTCCTTCTTATTCCTTAGTACAAATTATCCTAAAACTTCCTCCTTCTGCTTCATGCCCCTGGTTTTTTCTTCCCAGACTAATATACTGTGGCGTGGTGACAACTCTCGGGAACAGAGATTTTCTGTCAGAAATTTTTTTTCTGGGTATTCCAGTGATTCAGTCTGGGACCACCTTCAGCAAAAACCTATGACCTCTTCCTGAGATAATCTGTAGAAATTTGGACTGTGCTTCATGCCTGGTAGTTTACTCTTACACATGAGAAGACACTATGTAATCCTGGGCACTTTGGATTAACATACAGAAATCTGTTTTGATGGAAGTTTTATGGCTGCAGCCAAATTGGCTGATGACAAATTATATTCAAACATATCCATAGGTGCAAAGTTGGGATATGCTGTCATAAAAAATCCTACTGCCTTATCTCTCTATTGTTATTTTAGTCTGAAAACAGTATAAAAGGTAGAAAAAATGCCTTGTTGCTTTTTTGGCTGTTAATTTCAGTCTTTGCCTAGTGGTAGTAGGGTTTTAAGAAATTTGGAAGTAATACTGGCATTTTTAACATCTCCCAGGGCCTGAATTTTAAATTTGCAGTGTTGCTGAATGGTTTTGGCCCTTTCCACACGGGGGTAATAAAACGGTGTAGCGCGACCTCTGCCGGAGGTCGTCTACACCGTAAAGTGGATTGGGGCGGACTACTTTAGCGTAGTTCCACACCCCAATCCGCGCTAGAGTGACCGGAAGTGGTGGCACTGCGTGCTTTTTAGGAGGTTTTTAAAAATCACGGGGCATGCAGCCCCGTCGCAGCACCCGGTGTAGATTTGCAGGCGCGCTCAAGTGCATGCCTGCAGATCTGCTGGGGAAGGCTTTCCGGCTGGCGAGCTTCTCCGGTTGGTAGAGAGCCTCCGCCAGTCGTAAGCCGCCATTTTGGACGCCGCAGGACGCCAAGGAGTGTGGAGCAGCAAACTCGCGCTGCTCCATGTGGCGACGGACTTACCCGGTTTCAGATAAGCTCCGTTTCAGGATATTTTACCCCGTTTCTTCCTCCACATGTGGAAAGGGCCT